>JAFIDM010098694.1:0-61740 GCA_023159025.1 Thereuonema tuberculata | reverse complement strand
TTAAAGGTGTTGATATGTAGGTCTTATTTTTCTAAATTATTTTTTAAAATAAAAGTAATTTTAATTAAAATAAAAAAAGAGATATTTTGAATTGTATTTTTTTTTCTGCCTAAGAAAACAAAACCGAATTAGTAGTAAAGAAGCAGAAGCATAAATGAGGTAAAAACATAAAAGAAATAAAAAAAAAAGTAAAAAAAAAAAAAAAAACTACACTAACATAAAAGAACAGAAACAGAAAGAAAAAAAAGAAAAAGTCGTCAGACACTGTTCGTGAATCTTCCTCTCTGGAGTAGAGTACACTATACAGTTAGCCACCACTTCACTCCTGTTTTCGGTGGCATAGGAAGCTATTACGCTAACATGCGAAAGACACTAAAATAAAACATGAAATATCTCGAAAACGGTAGGTCCAACGGTAGGTTGTTGGACGCCAAACCCGGTATATATTTGAAGCACTTTATGAGTATTTTCGTCTCACAAAGAGCCTTAAAAATCCCTGATATACAAGGTTTGTCCTCCTTGTTAGTAGTTCGAGATTTTCAGTTATTCCAGACAGTAAAACAAAAAAAAATTACTTGGTAAAATAAAAATTACATTTTCTTGCAGTGCTACACTCGAGCAGAGTCCGACTATCGACCATCTTGAATGGAAAGATATACAGAGTAGTTGCATAAGTTCTGTATACAATAGGCACATTCCAAATCCAGTTTACTGGCAGGGGCATATACAGTACACTGACTTAATTGTGCTGAGAACATTTATGATGCCTTCGACTCAATATGGCCACTGAGTAAGAATCGGCCGAATGGGACAAAATGGGAATCTAAATTGACTAAATGAATTCAATGCATCGCTTCAAATTGTTTCTTGTTTACAATTGCTTGAATAAACGAGCTTCTGTAACGATGCAAGCGTTTGTTAGATTGCAAATTGAATGGATCTCTTGTATTTACTACAAACAGTGAATTAACTTGTTTCTCCTTACAGCCTGAATCACTGAACAAAATTTTCTGTTATTTTTTTTCAACCAAATCAACTATTTTGGTTATTTGGGCAACTATAAGTAAGAAACTTTTGAAAAAAAGAAAAAGGGTCTATGCGGAAAAATATGATTAAAACTCACTGGCAGCTTACTGGACAACGAAGGTGTTCTTCAATTACCTTCACTGAAAAAGAAAAGAACAAAAAATTAAATTTTAAAATACTGTGAATATTTTCTTAATATTCACAGTATTTTAAAATTTAATTTCTTAAAAGTGTTTGTCAGTAATTAAGACGCTGTATAATAACTTTACAACTTATTAATGGAAGTATAACAATACTTTGTTTTGCAGCTTTATTTAACATGGGGGAAGAAAATTGAAAGCATATAATAATAACTAGCAGCAAAGCCTGTTGGACAACAGGCATAAAAAAATCTGAAAAATCATTTCATTATCAACTATCAAATATAAAGTAAATGTAATCTAAAAGTTATGCTAACTCGAAGCTTCTACGGTAAAAATGGTTTTGAGTTTCGAAATCAGCGTAAACAACTGAGTAAATATGCCCAATTTCATTAAAATGGATGCAGTGGTAACAAAATTATTTGTTTTTGAACGTATGTTTTGTTCGAATTTCAAATGTCGAGGTCAGTTCCCAAGAATAAATTTTCTTGGAAACAACATGGAATTACACAATGAACTAATATTTTCATCCAATTTGAGTACTTTTGATTCAATGGTACCATTGAGAACCGTTGGATCTATCTTAATAGCTTAATCATATCGAGTTACAGACAGATAGACAGACGAACTTAGCCAATTTATATGTATATAAATAAGTAAATATATACATATATATATTTGATTCGATTGATGATTTGATTTGAAACATTTTTTTTTTTAATGTGTATCAGACCTATTTAGGTGTACTTCTAACCTGTACACCAGTAATATAGGTTCTGAGAGTTTAATCTAAAGGATCATTTTCCACCCAAAAAGAAAAACGAAATACAAACCATATCTAAAGTTTAATTTATCTAAAGAAGAATTATTATTTTGGACTCAAAACGCCGAAAGGCATTTAAAACACACCTTTGTATAATCTAAATACTGTGCTAACTTGTGAAGGAAGCTTCTATGGCAAAAATGGTTTTGAGTTTCAAAATCAGCGTAAACAACTGAGTAAGTATGCCAAATTTCATTAAAATCGGTGCAGTAGTAACAAAATTATTTGGTTTTGAACGTATGTTTTGTTAGAATTTTAGTTAAAATTTCATGGAAACAACATGGAATGACAAAATGAACTAATATTTCATCCAATTTGAGTACCCTTGATTCAATGGTACCATTGAGAACTTTGGATCTATCTTAATTGCTTAATTATATCGAGTTACAGACAGACAGACGAAATTAGCAAATTATATAAGTTGATTTATCTTATATCAAATCTTAAACTTAGTTTAAAAATAAAAAACTGAAAAAGTAAAAAAGATGAAAAAGTAAAAAATAAACAAAAAGAATAGTCTATAAAGTCAATCGTAAAATATTAAATAGAAAAATAAATAAAAGTAAAAACTTAAGAAATAAGATAAAAATATAAAAGAAAACAAATAAATAATACCAAACTGAGGGCGAGAAAATCAAAACAAATGGTCTAAAAAAAGATATTTCATCTTATCATATTACAAGATCTTATCATATTACAGATGTTAATGGCCATGCCATATTCCGCATGCTGAACATTGTTACTTGACTGAGGAGTATCCAGGCTCAATCCCCCGATCCCTGACATCTGGTATAACAGGTCTACCCAGCCCTCTGGTAGAACAGGTATCGGATTTCTTTCTGGAGAATTAAAGGTGAGGCTGGCATCTGACTGACCAGCAGACCTCAACTTATAAGTCAATTTTAACTTTTCTTTATGGCAACAAAAACACTCTCATTAATGACCGATTGAAAAGCAGAAAGAGTCTACTTGTATAAATTCAGAAAACTGTAGTGAGATATTTCTCTTTGGCTTGACGAGAAATTAAAGATGAAATTAATGTATTTTGTGACATTGATATTAAAACTTTATAAATACTGCTCAAATGTTAATGCTTTTATTAAAACAAATTCACTTTTGTCAGCCTTAGTAAATATCTATTATTATTAGTTGTCAATTCTTATATATCATCTGTATTTCAATAATATTTTAAATAATATTGATTACTTTTTCGGATATAATGCATGGTCATCTTCATAGATGTTACGATGTTCAATCAATATGAATGGATCATTGCAGTGCAGTTTTAAACATGAAAATTCCGTACACTTTTTTGAAAGATGTTATTTTGACATCATTTTTTGTTTTATTTCAGTGAAATTGTGTTATTGCTTTAATATTTTTTTTAGTCTTGAAGTATTTTCTTGTTCTTGAATTTTCTAAAAAGGCTTGTCTATACATTTTCTAAAAGCAAATATAATATTTTGCAGCTCATACTCCCATTTCATACAACAGCAGTTCAAAAAGTTCATCTTTTCTAGTTGCCTTCACGATTTCTAAATGTGATCCTGTTATACACATTGTTGGTCGCCAAATTAACTTGGCTGGCCAATGGGGTTCATTCAAGGGGATTCTTTATTTTTATTTTTTTTAAACACATAGTCCTAAACAGTCCTTCTTCTGTGACGGCTTCGTTCCTCTCAGTTTCGGCTGAAACCTCTTTTCTTCTAAAGGCGGCCTTTGTTGCCTACGGAATCTTCACTTCCCTGGAAGGGAGACCCTTGACCATCTGACTTCTCTTGCAACTGTTGGCGGCGGCTAACTTCTCTCTCTCCGGCTGGAGATCCACTTCATTGTCTGGCTGCCACTGGACGGACTGCTTCACTTCTCTCTTTCTCCGATTGGATGAAGACTTGGTTCGGCTAGCTGCCACCTGGCGAACTGCTTCACTTCTCTCTGCTCTGTTCTCCGGCTGGTGGAAATGCTGGCTTCTTCCTGCCGAGGTGACCAAATGCCGTCTCTCTTCTTTGTGCTTCGGCTGGAGGCTACTGTGTGGCTCACTGCCACGAACGAACTGACTTCTCTCACGGAATGGAGCTGTTTACGCGTCCATTCCCACAAACCAAGGGAGGGAAAGAAAGCGAATGCCGGAACAGTTCATTACTGACGGGGACGGACACCGCTGTTCCATTTGTCATGCAGCAATATGTTAATAGTCATGTCCTTATTAAATCTATTTTCGATGCCATGAGCCTCTAATGTTAATATGCAACTTACGATGTTGAAAATAAGGCAATTACAATGTATTAGTCTATAACTTCATGTAATATTTATGGGAATTTTGTTGAGAAATAATTCATTTGGAAGTAATAAGCAATCTGCAATAAGTATCTAGTCTTATATTATAAAACCGTTATTCTGTCTGTCATAAGACTTTACGTTTTTCCAATTTTGAGACCAAACTATAAGAGATAGATTGGTCATGTAAATGGATAAAATGTAGATCTTTTTAAGACATACAAAATGCTACAAAAATCTTTCGAAAAAAGTTTTTGGATTCCAAGATGGTGCCTTTTAAAGGGTCAAATTTTGACTTTTTCTCAATTTAAACGAAAAGTATAAGAGATGGAAGAGAACATTATATTGAGAAAATTTGAGAAAAGCTCGTACTTGAAAGTTCTATCGAACGATGTATCACTTATTCACAAACGCTTCAGCGTTTGCAAGATACATGCAAAAATGGGAATTTTCGGAGAAACCACAACGGACTGGAAGTTATATATTCTCCGACGATCACAACATTAATTTGCTAAATAAATAAAGTTTGTTTTTTCAATGCTATATATGCAATAGGAAAACAAATATAGATCATATTTTTATAAATAAATATGATATCAAAACACCAGGAATAATAAATAAAGAACGAATCGGATAAGAGTTGAAAATGAGGGAAAATAACAGATTCAAATATAATCTATAAAGAATCATTGATGTTAACAAAACAATGATTCTTTAATCAATGATGAACTAATCAATGATGTCAACAAAATAAAATTCATGAAAATCTATATATATGTATATAAAACAAGAGAAGCCCTGACTCACTCACTGACTCACTTATCAACGCCCACCTCAAACCCTTGGACCTAGAAAGCTGAAATTTTGCAGAGGTTTCCTTTATGATGTAGACAAGGAATAAGGCCTGATTTTCGAAATTCTTACGGGATAGGGAATAATCTGGCAAACTGACGATGAAGTTTATGGCGGCAACCCCAGGTGTGTGTCGCCAACCCGCAATACACCTGAGTTAAGTGGAGAAGGTCAAAACGGGCTGGGAAGTCGTATATTCTCCGAACTCAATATTAATTTGCTAAATAAATAAAGTTTTTTTTTTTTTTTTAATGCTATAGATGCAAGGGTTCCGGAGCGAAGCGACGGTTCCGGCTAGTTGTCAATAGTTTATTAATTAAAATGTACACTATCAGACTTTCGTTTTTATAAAGATAATTTGCAAACTATAAAGGAGAATTTAATACTCACTCTTAGCACAAAAGTTAATTTTTCTTGACTGAGGTGGGAGTGCTCGAATACTGCAGTTCCATTCACGCAAGAAGTAATCGTAATGAAGTTTATCTTTACATGCCTACAAGAAGTTTTAATTCATTTAAATATAATTTAGCACAAATCACTATGATAGTAAAATTTTAAATATAATTTCAGATTTACAATTGATAATTAAATGTGTTGATTTTAAACTACACTACTATATCAAAAGTCTACACATATACGGAAGAGTCTGTAAGCTTTTTTTCTCGGGAATCACATGAGTTACAGGAGTAAATATGGTATCAAATTAAAAGTCCTGATGTGGAGGCATACATAAGCATGACGCCTTCTGGATTCCTGTTATTTCGTCCTCCTACAACTAGAAAGTGGCTGCATCATTTTGCATCGAAGTAGTCGATATAATTAAATAATTGTTTTTCATTTAAATATGATGAAAAGCTCTTATTTATTCTGAATTGTCAATTAATTATGATTACTAGAACTATATTTCCAACCATTGAATTTTTGCGGGTTCTACTTGTATCATAATAATGATGTTTCAAATTGGCCTGTGTTTTGAAACTAATTAATGCTGACAATAAACGTACCTAAATCGTCTTTGCATAGTTTATAGATATACTTTATAAGACTACTTGTAAATTGGAGTTTTATCGTATAGTAAATTTTATCCAAAACTTTTTAATAATATATTTTTTTTTTCATCTTCTATTCATTTCTTCAGAAAAACTGAAAAATTAAATGATACCAAGATGAATGTGACAGTTTTTATGGAAGTGAAGTGGATGATATGATTATAAAGGCATGAATGAATTTGGACTTAAAGGAAACAGAAGAACGAAAGGGGTTGTTTTTTCGATACAGTGCTCTGGATGTAACCAGTTCTATATTAGGGAGACCCGCAGAACGCATGTCTGAGCATGCACGAAACCTTTTAAATAAAGACTTTACACAGTGTAATATGTGAAAAAAACGAACCATACTTTTAACGTTCATGATCCAAAAGTTTTGGCAGAAGAAAAATCTCATTTTTAGCGAAAATATAAGGAATCCATATTGATTCCTCAGACAGTTTAATGACTGTGTATCGGTTAATAATATTTATCAATATGATTTCCGAAAAAAGTTAAGGAATTTTCAATTGGAACATCCACGTAGCAAGATAGGTTTCTCCTCACATCCTTCAATGCTTACAAACTTCGCTTAATATTTACAAAGCTTCCAGATGCTCGTTATTTGTAAACAAAACCATGTGCTTTTGGTTACGTGTTACGATCGTCAAGATCGCAGTGTTCTCCGTTTATTGAAATTTCTTAATTTGCATCATTTCGACAATTGGTTCCTTTGAACCATGCTTTCCAATGGTCAACATTCTCAAAAAAGAGGCTGTGATTGTTAGGAAGATTCACTCACTGAAGATGACCAGTTAACGGGAGGAAACTAGTTTGATTATCAAAACCTGGTGGAAAGCCTTCCCAGACGTGTACAGGCTGTCATCGATGTACAGGCAAATAGGGGAATCATATAAATATGTACCTCAGGAGCCTCCGCGTTGCGACCACGAGTTGTCCGGATACTTTTATATATATATATATAATGTTTTAAAAATATTACAATTCATGGATGTTCTATAGAAGATATGGTTCGAAATATTCAAAATATTACTGAAGATATGAAAACAGTCATTGGAAAAATAAAGACACTTCTGTTTACAATAAAAGAGAGAGAGCCAGCTTGGGTCTGTACTTGCTGTAATATTATCAAACTTCAATTAAGCCAGCCAAGAAAATTTAATGATTTTTTTGTTTTATTTAAAATTCAGTTTGCTTCAATGAAGCCAATGACTATAACAAACTGTTGAGAACCAAAAAAGATGTATAATTTTAGAAAGTGTCTGTAATGAGGTTTGTCTGTAATGCTACAAAAGCGTTGTTTGGAGCTTGGGCGGTCATAGTTCCGCGTTCCCGATAAAATGAGTAAGTCAGGCGAGTTCACTAACTTCGAACATGGCGTGATAATCGGATGCCACCTTTGTAGGAAATAGGTTCGTGAAATTGCGGACATGCTGCACATGCCAAAATCAAATGTGAGTGATGTAATTTTAAAATGGAGACGTCGACGCAGTGAAACGATAGCTGCACGAAATAGTAGAACCAGAAAACTGACTGACCGTAGCCATCAAACTCTGAAGCGAGTAGGGAAGCAAAATCGCAAGTCTCCGTTGATAGTGATGACGACGGAGTTTCAAAATGCGTCGGGAGTTGTCACTAGCAACAGGACTGTTCGCAGAAAGCTAAAGCACTTGGGTTTCTGGCCGTGCAGCCGCTCACAAACCGAATATCTCCATCGTGAATGCGAAGCGTCGGTTACAATGATGCAGAGCTCACCGGCATTGGATTGTGGAGGAGTGGAAAAACGTTCTGTGCAGTGATGAATCATGATCTGGCAGTCCGATGGACGCATGTGGTTTGGCGGATGTCTGGCGAACGCTTTTTATCCGACTGCATTGTGCCAACTGCTAAGTTGGGTGGCGGCAGCGTAATGGTATGGGGGTGTTTTTGTATGGGACCCTTAGTTTCTGTGATGGGCAACATGAACTCTTCGAGGCATAGGACCATTCTGGACAACGCTACCCTCCCAACTCTGTGGCAACAGTTTGGGGAAGGTCATTTCTCATCACGCAGGTTAACTATCCTGTACACACATCGAAGCTTGTGCGGCCGTGGTTTGACGACGTGTTCCACAACTTGACTGACCGTCTCAGTGTCCTGATCTCAACCCCATTCAATATCTGTGAAACGAAATAAAACGAACCACCCAGATCGTCCATCTTCCATGGCCGGACTCACATCATCTGTCATGGCCGCCTGGAAGTCACTTCCTGCAACCACCTATCAAAACCTGGTGGAAAAATCTTCCCAGACGTGTACAGGTTATCACCTATGCAAAAGGATGAGTGACATTATATTAATATGTGTCTCAGAAGCCTCCGCATTCCGACCACCGGTTGTCCGGATACTTTTGGCCCTATAGTGTTTATGCATATATTTATATACATATCTATATCTTTGAAAAGATTACAATTCATGGATGTTCTATAGAAAATATCGTGACAATTATTGAAACTATTATTGAAGATATGAAAGCAGTCACTGGAAAAATAAAGACACGAATGGTGTCTTCTGTTTACAAAAAAAGGGAAGAGATCCAGCTTGAGTCTCTATTTGCTATAATATTATCAAACTTCAATTAAGCCAGCCATGAAAATTTAAGGTTTTTTTTTTGTTTTGTTAAAATTCGGCTTGCTTCAATAAAGCCAATGACTGTAATAAACTGTTGGGAACCAAAAAAAATGTGTAATTTTAGAAAGTCTCTGTAATGAGGTTTGTCTGTAATGCTATAAAACCGTTGGTTGGAGCTTGGGCGGTAATAGTTCCGCGTTCCCGATAAAATGAGTAAGTCAGGGGAACATGGCGTGATAATCGGATGCCACCGTTGTAAGAAATCGGTTCGTGAAATTACAGACATGCTGCACGTGCCAAAATCAACTATGAGTGATGTAATTTTAAAATGACATTTATTTGAAGATATCGAAACAGTCACTGGAAAAATAAAGACAGGAACAGTGTGTTCTCTTTACAAAAAATTGGCAGAGATCCTGATTAAGTCTGTATTTGCTGTAAGATTATCAAGCTTTTACAAAGCCAGCCTTGAAAACTTTGGTTGTTGTTTTTTGTCTAAAATTCTGCTTGCTTCAACAAAGCCCATGACTAACCAACTGTCGAGAACCAAAAAAAATGTGTAATTTTAGAAAGTGTATGTAAAATGAGCTTTTAGATAGGCTGGATCGGGGGGGAGGGATCAAGCCATTATCATTAAAGAAAAGGGGGGGGGTCTCTCTACTAGCTCGCACGGAGCGCTGCAACCCTCTTTGGCCGACCCTGTAAGAGTTTTCCCAGGAAAATTCAATCAATATCCCAAGGAATTTAATCAATAATTCGTGAGTTATTAGCTTTTGAGTTTCTTAGAATACAAGCTAATACTGCTGTTTTAAAATTTACTTACCCCTGTTGTGTATTCATATGGTCTGTCTTCTGAGAAGAATAAGTTCAGATCTAAGGAGTTTTCCTGAATGCAGTTAGAAGGATACGGATGACCTAAACGATGATATTCTTTCTAAAATAAAATCAATTCAAGACAAAGAAAATAAGAAATCATCTTATTTAAGCTACATAATTAAAAGCGAGAGAATTATCTTACAAAAAGAAAAAAACAAAACGAACATAGGTTTTATTATATTTAATTCAGTTCTATTCACTTGAACTAACATTAATACCATTTGTTGTCATAGTTAGTGAAGTTAGAAAATTGTATGCACTAGGCAACAGTGTTTGCATGGAATATTATAAATTAAAAAATTCAAGAGAAAACGTGCAAATTAGCAAGTGGTTCTGGAATTAATAAAGTTGAATAAAATAAATATATTGAATTTCATATCTCTTTTTATATCTATTGTTCTGAAAATTGATACAACTGAAGACCGAAAGAAAATTTAACATGAGTTATCTTAAACAAGAAATTGGTGTTCATATTGATCCTGAAATGTATCTCAGTCACATTTGTAAGTCTTTCTCCTTTTTCACAAGAGAAATTGAAATAAAAGCACGTGTTTACTCAAGTTTTAAAGTTCGGTGACACTTTTAGCAACAATAGTTAGCAATTTTTACATTTTTGTTCCAAATTTCATCTGTAATCTTGGAAAGTTTTATTACCTTGCCAACTGCACATTGTTTTGAATACCTCCTAAAATCAATTTGCTGGAACTACGGGAATGAAAATCAATTCTTGTAATGGAAATACTTAATTTTCAATGTCTCCAGATTGCTATATTAAATATTGGGGTGAAGCATGTTTCAACTTGTTATCAAATACATTACGTGAAGTACTTTTCATTATAAGAGTGAATCTTGGTTGTAATCTACAGTTTACAAACAGAAAAAGAAATTAACTGAAAGGCTCGATTTCTATTCCCGTAGTTCCAGCAAATAGATTCTAGTAAGTATCAAAACAGTGTAAAGGTGGCAAGGAAATAACACTTTCCAGGATGTACAAAAGAAATTTCGAAGAAAAACGATAAAATGCTACCTATAAAAACATGATAGTGCCCAAACTATTACGTACTATTTGCTGACGTTTATACATGGGAAACTAATTTAAAACGAATTGAGAATAAATAGGGCAGAAATCTTTTAAGATTCCTTTTTATTTCATTCATGAGTGTTTATGAGTATGAGTACTGATCTGAGAATGAATATTGAGTCATCACAATTCATAAACACATACAAGTATCGAACACATATGAAGCCGGCAGAAGCATATTCCCAATTGGACAATTTCGTTGAAGCATTTTAATCTCTATTTGGAATATCCTCTTTGTTTTGTATTGGTAACATTTTTTATAATATCACTTTGACAAGGAAGCCACGACAGCTTCGAAAGCTCTCCTCTCCTGACTGCAATGTATTTTTAGAATGATTTTTTTTTTAAACAATTTTTAACCAAAATTGAGTGTTTGGCATTTTATTTTGTTAAGTTTTAAATATTGATAATTTATATATCCTATCTACAATAGCAAGACATAAGCTTACTCATACTTATAAGTATAAAAGTACAATTGCTGAAGTCGAATTGGTAATTGGTATCAAAATTGGCACAAATTAATGGAGAATTCGCTCTCTTTATTCTAAATGAAATGATAGTAGAAAATTTCCTTACCGAAAATCATTCATATTGAAAATTATCCTTACCGAAAATTATCTATATCGAGAATTATTCCATATCGAAAATTATCCATACTGAAAGTTATTCGTATCGAAAATTATTCATATCGAAAATTATCCATACGATAATTATTCGTAACAAAAATTATCCATACCCTATGTTATTCCTATCGAAAATTATCAATACCGAAAATTATTCATATCGAAAATTATCCATATCAAAAATTATTCCTATCGAATATTATCAATACCAAAAAAATGGCCTTACCAAAAATTATTCATATCGAAAATTATCAATACCAAAAAATGGCCTTACCGAAAATTATTCATATCGAAAATTATCAATATCCTAAGTTATTCCTATCAAAAATTATCCATATCGAAAATTATCCATACCCTAAGTTATTCCAATCGAAAATTAAACATACCGAAAATTATTCATATCGAAAATTATCCATATCTATAATTATTCCTATCGAAAATTATCAATATCAACAAATGGCCTTACCGAAAATTATTCCTATCAAAAATTATCCATATCTCTAATTCTTCCTATCAAAAATTATCCATATCGATAATTATTCCTATCGAAAATTATTCATGTCGAAAATTATTCGTATCGAAAATCATCCATACCGAAAGTTATTCCTGTCGAAAATTACTCATACTGAAAGTTAATCGTATCGAAAATTATCCATACCGATAATTTTATCCATACCGAAAATTATTCATTCTGAAAATATTCTTTTCGAAAATTATTCATACTGAAAATTATTCATTGGTATCGAAGATTGTCCATTCCGAAAATTATCTATATTGAGAATTATCTATAATTATTCCTATCGAAGATTGTCCATTCCGAAAATTATCCATGTTGAGAATTATCCATATCAGAAATTATTCCATCGAAAATTATCCATTACAAAAATTATTAATATCGAAAAATATTCATAATTTCAATTCAATCCTGTGTATTCATTAAAGATTTTACTTAAAGGCTTTTGTAGCAGTGCTTCTTATAGTCACTTTTGCATTGAAATAATTAACTGAAATAGATATGTGAACTACATTCTAACACATGCCCATATTATATTGATGTTTAGTCGAAAAATAACAAGAGACTAGCATCGGTATTACAGCTTAAGATTCATATTCTTTATTTACAATTTATTTACAGTTTACATATACGTTTGATCGATTCTCAAGATCTGCTTGGAGCTTCCTCTTCGGTCGCTCTCTTCTGGGTGAGAGCTCGTCGCTCGTGTCACCTGGTTTCACCATTGTCCAGTGGTGTGGAATTCGCGGCGGCCGTCCTGGTGTTTCCGGTGGCGGGGCCTGCCCTCCGTGCTGAACAAGTTGGAACGTTGTCTGGTTGTAGGTAAGGAGCAAGTTGGAGGGTGCAGCCGAGAGATCTCGTAGGTGACAGGGTGTAGGCAACGGACGATGGCGTATGAAACTGGCCAATGGTGGAGCAAGTTTTCGGCGAGGTCGACCGAACGGGTCGGTCTGAAGACGAGGACGAGGTCTCCGGGGCACTACAAGACCTCGCGACGATGTCGGTCGTATCAGAGTTTGGCCTCCCGTTGTGCATCTACCATGAACTGGTGGGCTATGGTAGTTGGGTAATGTAATCGGCGTCTTAGGTCGGCTGCGTAGTCCGTGGAGGTCTCCAGGGTTTGGGTCAGCAGGGTGTCCAATGTGCTCTGCGGGTCACGAACATGGACAAGGTAGCATGCATGTAGCTTCGTTAATGCGGTGTTGAAAGAATACGTGACAAACGGAAGGATTTCATCCCAATTAAAATGATGTTTGTCAATGTTCATCGACAGCATATTCGTGATGGAGTGGTTCATTCTCCGCCGCTCCATTCGTCTGGTTCCTGTAAGATGATGTGCAGTGGTGGAGAGTCCGGCAGACAGTAAGAACTTACTGCAATATTGCGCTGAGGAATTATGTATCACAGTCACTGACAATGGATGCCGGAGGTCCGTAGCCCAGAATAATGTCTCACACAAAGAAGTGGGCGACTTTGGTGGCTATTGCATTCGGCAGGGCCTGTGTAATTGCAAAACGGGAGAAATGGTCAACTGCCACCATAATCCATCGATTGTTGTTGTTTCATAACGGGAGAGGGCCAAGGAGATCAATGCCTATTTGGCTAAATGATTTTTTGGGGAGCGGAAACAGCTGAAGGAATCCTAACCGCGGCTAAAATCGGTGATTTCGTGCACTAACAGCCATTGCACCTCAAAACACAACGGCGGGTCATCTTATACTGTCCAGGTATGTAATAATTTTGGCATATCCTGCTGTAGGTTTTGACGAGGCCAAGGTGTCCGCAGGTGAAGTCCCATGGTATCACTCGGCATGACACATCTGTTGCGGTGCAGATGCTGCAGTATGATGAGCAACCAATGCTGGGATGAGGAGTCGAAGCTCCTCAAAGAGCACGCCATCTATCAGAAGGTAGCCCCATTTGTGCTGCTTTGAGAATGCTCGGACTTCAGCAATGATTCTGCGGAGGTTCGAGTCCTTGGTTTGCTCAATGGCCATGTCCAGTCGTTCTCTTATGACAAGGATGGTGTTGTTGCGGGTGGTTTTGTCGAGTAGGAGGCGTGACAGACAATCCGCCTCGAGGTGTTTGCAGCCCTTCTTACTGTAGACGATGGTTATATCATGCTCCTGTAGCCGATTCTATGAGCTGTCCGCTGGGATCCTTACGGCTCGAGAGCAAGCAGAGGGCAAGGTGGTCAGAGACCACAGTGAATGGGCGGACATAGAGATACGGTCTGAACTTGTGTGTGGCTCAAACAACAGCGAGACATTCCCCATGGGTTGTTGCACAGCTTTTCACAGCTTTGGATAAGGTATGGCTTGCATAACCGATGACTTTCTGTTGACTTGCCTGGTTTTGAACGAGTGCTGCTCCAATGGCATAAGCGCTGGTGTCTGTGTGGATTTTGATGTATGCCTTGTCATGAAAGTGACCAAGCAGCGGTGGTGTAGTAAGGCAAGTTTTGAGTGTTTCAAAGGCGGTCTGCTCCTAATCTGTCCTTCCGAAGTCATTGGCGTTGTTCATAATTGTGCTGAGTGGGCGGGCAATGCGTGCAAAGTTCGGAATGAACCGACAGTAGTATGACCAAAGGCCATGGAAAGTGCGGACTTGTTTGTTCGCCTTCGGGGTGGGAAATTTGTGTATGGCATAAGTTTTGGGTCGGGGTGTATGCCTTCCGGTGAGACGATGTGGCCCAGGATCCTAATGGTTTGGGTGACGAAGAAGCATTTATTGGGTTGAGCCAGAGCTCCGCGGCGGAGTCAATGGCATTCAAGGACGTCGTTGAAGCGTTGCTGATGTTCGTCAAATATGTGGTCAAAGATGATAATGTCGTTCAGTTAACATAAACAGATTGACCATCTGAGGCCGCTTAGAAGATTGTCTATCAGCCGCTCGAACGAGTTCGAACGGCATAACGTTAAATTTGTACAGGCTGTCCGGCATTGACAAGACCATTTTTTTCTCGGTCTTCAGTGCGATACCAGGTTTTGAGGTCGAGGGAGGATAAGAAAATGGAGCCGCGCAGGGTATCTAAGGCGTCATTAATTCTTGGTAATGGGTAGTAGTCCTTTTTTTTGTAATGGTCTTGAAGCAGCGGTAGACTATGCAGAAACGCCAGGATCCGTCTTTTTTTCGGAGGAGGATAATGGATGAGCTCCATGGGCTTTGAGAAGATCATATCACGTTTTCCACAGCATGTTGCCTGTTTCTCGCTCGATGGCCGCGCGCTTCGAGGGAAGACCCACAAGACCTTTGGTGTAGTGGGTGGCTGTCACCCATATCAAAATGATGGGCAGCGGGATGCTTTTTGATTTGTCATCGTATATCTGTTCATCGAACAGGCGTCGGCAGCATTACAGCAGGTGGAGCAGAGCACAGGCTTCCCATGGGCCTCCTGTGGTGGGAGGTTAGGGTTAAGCATTCAATGGATATGTTCGTCTGTTAACCCACAGGGCGGCGGTGTAGCTGGTGGTGTCTGATTGTCGGCGAGAGCTGTTATAGAATGTGGTTTTATGGGCTCGATCGTAGTGATTCGGCTATGTGCAGGGAGAACTGTGGGGGCTCGAGAGGTGTTGGTTACCCACAGAAAGAGAGTGGTTGCTAGGAGGTTAACGACTGTGGCCAGGACCGTCAGGTAAGTGCGGTTGGGTAGGTCGGCTATTTGCTGGAATAAGGACGATCATGTAATATCTTTGGGTGGGACAACTGCTGTGGCGGCGGTAGAACCTGGCAGGATGTTAGCTGTTTCTGTGGCGGTACATATTAATGGCGCTGAGACAATGCTTTTGGTATTGGCGAAGTAGTCATGTTGGGTTTTCCAGATCTGTAAGGGTTACTGTAGTCAATGCAAGCTCCGTATTGCCGCAGGAAGTCTCAGCCCAGGATATCATCGTATGTGCAGTGTTGTACGACAAGAAAGTGAAATGGAATTACGGAGGTCTCTATTCCTACCCGGGCAGTTGTGATGCCTATGATATGGAGGGGCTGTCCGTTTGCCGTCGCGAGCCATAACATCGTGTAAGGGTCATTGTTAGATAGGGATTGACATTGTTGGAAAGCTTCCGTGTTAATGCTGACCAATGCTCCCTTGTCGAGATGGGCTACGGCTGGCTTATTGTCGAATCGAATCCGAATCTTGTTGTTTGCTGTGTTTGACTGATGTGGAACAGCGGCTGATCTAGTGGCCTGTGCGGACGCCGCCGTTCTTAGTTTCCCTGGTCAATGTAAGATGGGCTCGGTGTTCGGCGTCAAAGTTGTGGTATACGGCTTCGTCGATCAGGGGAGTTCTTGTAGCAGCTACAGCGTTCTGATGGATTGAAATGGCGGGGCTGGTTAGTCAGAGCTGTGGTTGCCATGAAGGTTCCCGGCAATAGCGCTGGACGTGGCCTGTCCAGTTTCAGCGGAAGCAGATGGGCTGATCATCCTGTGTACGCCATTCATAGGTGCATTGTCGTGGTGAGGTTGTTCTGACCTGGGCTTGTTGCTGATTCCTGGGCTGTTGTTCGCTCTTTCCCTTGGTCACGATTGTTGTGAGATTGTGTACTGCAGCGGTTAATGCGGCGATCTGGTTCTGTAGGTAATCAGTGGGGCTCGCGGTTGGGGGTTGTTGTGGGCCGAGAGAAGCTATGGTTGGCCGATGGTCTGGGAAAGGGTTTGTTGTGATGTGGCGGGCTCGCTGTTGATGAAATCGCCGGCATTCCGTAGTCATTTCGCTGATGGAGAATATCCGGACAACCAACAATGAGGTGTGGACATCAGTAGCTACACCTTTCAGGAGGTGATGGAGGCATTGATCGTCGGTCATGTGGGGGTCTACCTTGCTGCAGAGGTTAATGGCATCTTGGATATATGCTTTGCAGGAGTCAAGGGGTAGCTGTACTCGAATGGAGAGTGTCCGTTCGGCTTCTGTGGCGATGTAATTGGGTGCCATGATTATATCTTTGAATTTCGAGACAAAGGAGGCTCAGGTGAGGATGAGGGCATGTTCGTTAACGAAGTGCGGCGGGAGGTGTCCATGAGGGCGAAGGGTAATACGCCAATTTGTTGTCATCTGTCATCCATTATATCGTGCTACCCGTTCGAAGTCCCGGAGCCATGCAAGGGGATCAGTTACTGCGCCAGTGAATGGGGTGGGTTCCCGGTAACATAAGACGAGGGAGGTTCTAGTTGTCGGTGTTTAAGCAGCGTCAGTGGCGTGGATCTGGTCGTCTAGTGAGTGATGAGCTTCGGGGTTATCGGCGGAGTTCGGCATGGTGGGTCCGTGGATCGGCAGATTTCGCCACCAATGATATATGATCGAAAAATAACAGAGACTAGCGTCGGTGTTACAGCTTAAGATACACACCCTTTATTTACAATTTATATAACATTACTTGTTTGGTGGATTCTCAAGATCTGCTCGGAGCTTTCCAGTGGTCCGTCACTGGGAGAGAGAGAACAACTATTGCAGTTGGTTGGCCCCCCCGCTCCGACAATCACAGAACATGTCAACTAATCAATCCTGGGAAGGTTTTAACTTTGCATCAATATTAAGAAATGTAATAATGAAAATTTTTTGTAAAGCAAGGCAAAACATTTCTTAAAATTGGTCTCTACTTAAGATTGTCGGAGTCTCTACTAAAAGATGAATCGTGTTTAAAGTTCCCTTCTAGGAGACCTCAAGTTCAGAATTGTAAAGCATATTGTGAATAACTCTTCATATGTTTCATTGAGAAACTATTCATCGAATCACAGCTCCCAATAATATAAATCATTACTCGGGAGTTCACAAAGAGTCCTAGTTATTTCTATATTATCAGAGCCATCACAACGTTAACCAGAAAGTTAATGTTGAATGTTCTAATCAGGATAATTTTACATGTAAGAATGGATTATCGATGAAACTGTCGTTAGAAAATAAGTTCTTGAAATAGTTTTATTAGTAAAGTTATTAAATTATTTTTAAGATAGATTAAATTAATAACAAATTTAAGTACCTAACAGTTCACAGTAATCATTTAACAACAAGTTTAACGTGCGAAAATAATAATGACAATACAATAAAAAATGACAATACAATAAAAAGCAAACTTGCACATAAATAAAAGAATCACTGATCTGTTTTTGGATTTTTCCGACACCGGGAATCCAGAACAGCTGTTTCTAGGTTCCTACCCTTCGTCAGCTGGACTCGCCCAGTGTCCAGCTTTTTATTGTAAGTTCACAGTAATACACACGTATTATTATACCATTCTTATACACATATTAGATGTAACAATCAATTAATATATAATTAGGTAATATTGAAGGGTAAACAAACTTTTACTCACAAGAATCTCAATTGTGTGAATAGCGTAATCACCTTTCTTAAATATCAGGTTTTTACCACTGTAAAGTTCAGGTGTTGTGCCAGGGGCATGCATATATACAATAACACTCTGGTCGGATAAGAAAGATGGAATTTTTGTTGTATTGATTCGTATAGAAAACTCAAGTTCTGAAATGAAAAAAAATATGTTAATTGAGAACTTGGTTCTATAAAATATGGTAAATAAATTCATTCAAGATCTTGCTTCTAAATGTGAAAATTAATAAAGCTGTATAGTGTTATTGGATGAAAATATAGTTGAAGACACAGAATAATACATCTGCACAAAAGTCTAATGCGTCAACATTTATCATACAATAGGGTTACCGGGTGTGAGTCTTCATTAGTTAACATTCACTGCTCTTTGGTTTCTTAAATACACAGATACACCATGTCAATGTAAGAAATGATGAAATTTTTATAGAAGATATGTTGATGACATATTTGTAATAATTAAAAAAGACACAATTGAACACATGGACAATATATAAATAGTTTTGATAACTGTACAAAATTGACATCGGAAATAGAGTGTAGAACTCTAGAATATCTCGATTCTCAATCTATATTGGTAAAAATCTTTTATTTCTCTGTCTCTCTGTCTGTCCAACGCAACAATGAAAAATGGAAAATCGTTTTCCATTGTTGCACTAACATTCTGGATACTGGAAACCACAACAACTGCGCCGTAGATTGTTGCGAGAAAGTCGACAAATTCACAATGAGCATTGTCGAACTTCCAAATGTTGCTTCTCTCCGTCAACAATTGCGCGCCCTAACAAATAATGAGTTTATTCAAAAAGGAATAAAATATCACGTTTTGCTCAATTATTCAACAAATAATAACAGCTTTCATTGGAATCGATTCTTCTTGAATTATCTCATACTTACCATCGTTGTATCATCGATAATCGTTGTCTCATCAAATACAATCGAAATGGACAATGAGAGAAAGAGGAAGACAGGAGAAAGAAGAGTGAAAGATATAAATATCACTCAAGGTTATCTTCACTTGAAAGAACAGTCACAATCAATTCGTCGCGAAGAATATCGTATACAAGCTATGATCTTCATATATCATTTATATCAACTGAACACTACTTCATCTAACATCCATGTCAACATATCGCTTCTTTAAACATCTACATCGATAAATCTATACAGGATATGGCCTAGTATGACATTGTTATTATTATTTTTATTATTATTATTATTATTATTATTATTATTATTACTTATTGGGGAATGTGAGTGGTATGGAAGGGAAGCTAAGCACCGCGATCTTTTAGATCTATTGTGCTATCCTACTGAAATGAGGACAGACGGAGAGAAAGACTGAGAAAGTATGGTGGGAGTAGTGCAGGGGAAATGGGAGAATATCGAGAAAACATGTCCAGCGCGGATGGTTCACAATCACGAAACCCACCAAAATAAGGCTTATAATAATATTATTGAGACTAGCATTTACAGACAACCAACCCAAGGAAAAAGTATATTATTTCAATAATTTAAAGTACACGAAGAAAAATATGGTGAGGAATTTTTACAGAAGATAGTATTTGTTATGTTCCAAAACTGATTTGCTTAAAAACGAAATAGTTTAATAATGATAATCTACTCAATATTAATGGATATCCGAGTAAATTTGTAAACTAAGAGAAAAATATTGTCAAAATGCAAATTTATGATAAGGCGATTCCAAAAAAAAAAAAAAAAAAAAAGAATTTTTGCAGTAGTTCACTTTGTCAATCAAATTAATTAAGCCATAAAAATTTTTCGCATGCAGTTTAATATCTTTGTTGTTAATAAATGTAAAAACATTATTAAAATTAATCACAAAGAAAATGACATCCCTGAGCAGAAGAACGTTATTTACAGTATTCCTTGTAGCAATTATAATAAGAATTATATAGGATGTACGACTAAAAGATTTGATTTGGATGAAATGATTGTAAGCCTTCCAAAATTTTCATATCGGATATAAAGTTGATTACATACAGCCTATTGAAGAACACGACAGCAATATATCAAATAATTTAATTATTTTTAAATATAACAAACACTTCTGAAAGGCATCGACAACGCGTTTGGTTTTGTAAAGGCTTATTCCTATCAAGAAAAAAAAATGGAGCAACCAAACTTCTATATTTTAAAAAAAGAAATAGAGATAATAGATTCCAGGCCAGGGCAGCATTCTGTGGCTGTAAAACAAGTTCAGCAATTTCATAATATTATCGTAATATTTTGTATTCATAAGTTAAACTGCACTATTTAAGATATGGATCGCCACATTGTTTAGTAATGAAGTATGATGCTACAGTAATTTTACTTCGTTCCTTATTTACTCTG
Source organism: Thereuonema tuberculata (assembly GCA_023159025.1). Lineage (NCBI taxonomy): Eukaryota > Metazoa > Arthropoda > Chilopoda > Scutigeromorpha > Scutigeridae > Thereuonema > Thereuonema tuberculata. The sequence goes on along the minus strand of JAFIDM010098694.1, from coordinate 41,177 downwards.
TCGAATTTTGTCTATCATTCCAAGGAAATGTTTTGTAAAATTTAAATTTTATATCTTAACTGTTGTTTTATTCATATATATTTTTGCATTAATAATCATCACATTGGATGTTATTGGTTTTTGTTATTCCATTCCTCTCAGTAGTATTCTTTAAATCTCGACAATTTGTAACAGTCGATTTGTAATTAAATTTCAAAAAGGATAAACCCTAAAAAAAAAAAAAAAAAAAAAAATCTAGGATTTTTTTTATAATATATTTATAACTTTGTTTATCAAGTAGTTAAAAAATTGTCAGCAGCTTTCGTTTTGAACAAACTCGCAAGACTACGAAACACGCGATTTTCGTAAATTCGGCCGAATCTATATTTCGCACATTTTGCTTTCCAGAAACTTTGTATAAGAATATTCCAAGGTTTTTTATAGAATTAGAAAATAAGGAACTGCACAGTACTGAACTATACCGTCTTGAAAAATCAAAAATCGACGATTTATTGAATAATTCACACAGTCAAGTTATATAGTCGCCCTACGGGCTTTCTGTTTGTTTTTCCCACAAGATCTCCCAGCATGTGCTTAACACGTCACACGTGACGTCGGTTGGGACGTAAACCTCAAGTGGTCCATTGAAGACCACATAGTTACATCACTCACAATTTCAGTTTCAACTCGATTGCAATAAGTTCATGAGATGGTTGGTATCTTGCATTTGTTGCTTTTACCACTAGCCATTGTGAAGAGTTTTAAAAAGAAACGGCAAAATGCACGTGAACTAATCAATACACAATGTACATGGGTGGTGTTCACAACATTAAACACAATAATTTACAAAAGTTAGATTTACAGAAGTTAAGGTTCGTCTGTCTTTCAATCATTCCAGATCTACATAAAACATCTGCTTTCCTTTTAATTATTTAGAAAATTATTATGGTAAACCTGTGTATAACAACAATCATACATACATTCCTACAGTTTTCTCTTTACTACAGATTTTTTGTTAAGTATTTCAGTACTTTTATTTTCTGAACGTACAGGTAACAATTTAATAAAAACAATAAGTGAATAATATTTTTTTTTATATTATGAATGCATTTCACATAGGAAGTTTTCAAGTTAATCAGAAAAACGACAAGAAAATGAAATTAAGCTATGAACTTTCTTGAATTAGATTATTTTAAAAAAATGCTGCCAGATGATAGATTCAAAGTGATTTTTAAAATAGTAATTTCTGAGAATGCTGTAATGTTTTTTTTAACTATGTTAAAAGATTTATATAAGAATATAATATATAAAAAACTCAAAACTACGTATATTGTTTTACTAAGAATTCCTTAATTGACTTTCTACTTACCGTCAAAATCAAATATTGACAACCTCCCGAACTCTGGTAATCCTGGGTTGAATGTGAAACAGCGTCCAAAAGCGGGAATATAGGGGGTAGAAATAAAATAACTACGAAATCATAAATGGAAACCATTCAAATAGATTGGAAGTCATTAATAAACATTTATGTATAATAAGAATAGATCTTTTTATTACTGCTTGAAAGACTCAAATCCCTTTTATTGAACAATCTTAAATAGAGATGCATTTCATTTAGGGAATAACCCTATCTCCAGCCTTTAAAGGGAGCTTAAATACTTTTTGAGATAAATTAGCGGGGGTTAAAGATAATGGAAGAATAGATTGAAATTACATCCCAAAGCCATTATAGCGAAGCGAAAAACCAAAACTTCTATTCTGTCAATACTAAAGTTTTTGACTGAATCTGCAAAGCATGCAAAGTCTTTCTACGTTTTTCTTCTCTGCTTATCAATTTGTTTGAACGCCTAGAAGTGTTCCGTAAAATTTCAAATGCAGCTTATTTGTGTTTCTATTTAAAAGATAGACACTTATAATTTGGTCTTTCCTCCTTCCATTTGTCAGCTAAGACCTCCGAAATTTCTCTTTAAAATGGCAGGTTAAAATTTGGTACGACCAAAATTTATGATCCAATTTAAAATATGAACACTAGTATTTTTATCTCTACAACCCCCAATCTGTAAAATGGAACCTGTCTGCTCTGTGTCCTCTACAAGATAGATAACATGAGTTTCGGCTTTGCAATAAAGTTATTAAATTTAAAAAAAATTATAAATGATTATTTGGTTACCTAATCCCCTCCGCCGAGCCCGCGGATCGAACCAGCCACCTCCTATCTGCAGCGATTTCGGCCTTACCACTCGGCTACCGCCTGCACATCCTTAAAGAAATTATAATGTAATGGTAGTTGAACTATAGCCATCCTTATAAACCATCGTTTCTTAACTCTTTCAGCTGTCTCTTCAGTCTTGACAACAGGCAGTTATCGAATATTTTTGATAACTTCGTAAAATTTCTGGTGAATTCAGATCATATAATAAAACTCCTTAACCTTCAATTTGGAAATCCTATTCGCTTAGAAAGCTTTTAATACCGATAAAAATTTCTAGCTTTAGATCAAATTGTTCTAAATATTGTGAATATATGATACAATTACTATTAACTTAAAATACTGATGATATCTAAAAGAAATAATTACTTTTGCATATAATCCTTAAAAAAGCTGAAAACGTCATTCAATTGAGGAAGAATTTCATTTCGGTTTTCTTCGTCCAAGTTATACACTAAATCAATCAAGCGATCAGTTACCTGATATTCTGTTCGCCACTAATTGATAAAAAAAAAAAATTGAGATTAAAAGAAAAGATAACTCAAATGGTATTCCTATCACATATACTCAAGTAAAAATCGATTTCATAGAAAAGTCGACCACTTACTTTTGGCCAAAAAATCTGGAATTTTCAATGTAACACCTGTAGAAGTCGACCTGGTCCTTAATAGATAACAGATCATTTCCGATTTCTTAAAGTTCATGTAGATACATTTCAGATATCTTAAAGTTCATTATGGAACAAACACTAAGGTGCCTCAGCCATATAACGCCATGTATACCTTTAACGCCACCTATCTAATTCTTCATAAACATAAGAGATGGCGGTACTGCACTAAAGTAGTTTGCATTGACATGCTATGTAGCGTTGAAGTGAGTTACTAGCAGACCGCCAACATTTTCGAGTGAAATTATATTTCCACCTTTTCGTGTCGAGGACTGGTTCTGAAAGGCTGCTACTATGTCAACATAAGAGAAAATATAGATTTTTTTAATGTTCAGCAAAGATTAACTATATAAAACTATATATTTTCTTGATTCTTGAAGATTCTGTTATTTAAGTTAACTGTTATTTTTAAAATTCGGAAATTGTGGACAAACAAGTGTATCATGTGATCCATGTGCTCAGTAGCGCTTTAACGCCATGGTGGTGTTAATGGTCTACATATACGATTTTAGGTTATGTACGACATTTATAAGTTACTAATATGTTTCATGAATATATAGATTTTTATCTTATTTATTATTTTGCTTTTATAATCGGAAAATGGCGAAATAAATTAATTTTTACATTTCCTCTTTTGTTCTAGCTACAGATTAGAAAGACTGCGTTAATTTCAAGTAATTTTTTATTATTTTTTACAGAAAGTCAAATGTAATTGCTTTTTACTGTAATTTTGTACAAATAATGTTTACAATGATGGAATAATTCTTAATTTTAGATAAGTTAAGTTACTAGAAAGTAGGTGGCGTTAATTGGACCAGGTGTTCCTAATAACGCCATTTTCTTATTTGTGTTGTCGTACTTCTCCAGTAAAAGTTATCATATGTTTCATTATGGTATGCTTCAAACAGAAGATTAAACTTTCTTTGTCTTAATTTTCGTGTTTCGATACACCTTATTTCCAGACTTACAGTAATTTAAATGTTAAGGTGGGGTTATTTGGGCAGGGTACTTTATAATTAGTGTGTTTTACAAAGTAACACATCCCTCCGTCTGTTTGCCGTTCGTAGATGTAGACAGTCTTGGGTAGGAACCCAGCTAGGCCTAGTCTGAAATTCATTAACATTATATAAATGTATAATATATGGATCAATATATCACACCATCATTTCTTATAATGCTAGGCCGATAGAATAAATATTATGCAATTCAGTATGTTTTTTTTTATTCGTTTAGAGATTATTTCGAATTCTGCTACTGAAATCCCTTTATTATATTCGTGAAGCCATGTCACACCTCCTTATATGGTGATTGAGCATTGTTTTAAACATGGCTGCTGCTGAAAACTCACGTCGTTCGTTTGTTCCAACAAAACTTTTAAGAATCATCGAGAGGAATCATTTGGAATGTTATTTTTTATTTCAAATTGCCGACCTCTATCGTAACACGGCTGAAGCAGTAGACATTTCATCTGATTCATATTGTTAAGGAAGCCGAAGGCTTACCACTAAGCCTAGCTCATTCTTTGATACGCCCGGCGAGGAACAGCTGCCGGCATCGATAACAGAAATGGACGATTAAAAGCAAACTTTTTATGAAATTGAAAATAAATAAATAAAAAAAATATTCTTAATATCGAAAAACCAACAAAAATAATAAAAGTAAAACATTGTAGGCGAGGACAAACAGGATGTAAACACCGAAAGTAACTTATAAGGACATTCCAGACGCGACTAAGCAATCACTCTAGTGAAGAAAGGAAATGATAACGATTGGTTAAATGTCAGGTGTCTTCACAAATATAATTAACGGAGTATAATACGGTATTTTGGATTCTACCGTGAATTTCAGCCCTTCAAAAGTATTATCCATTAGTAGTCGACCCCATAAAATTTAACCTTAAAAAATGATCTAAAGAATTCGACTTTTACACGAGTATAAATAAGATCTAAGAATTTTATTTTATATAAAATGATATTTTATAGATAATCAGAAGGATTTCTAAGATTTTTTTCAATTTCAAGAAATTCTTTACATAAAATATTTACTGTTTTTGAAACTAAATAAAATTAAATTTTGTCAATCAAAATCATAGTATAATAAACAGTTATAATTGCTGCATGCTTAAAGCATTTATGTTTAAAATTACAAATATTTATATTCATTAGTAAAATATATTAATATTTAAAATGATCATTAACTATTGATGATTAGAATTCAGCCTCACCTTAATGAACGTAAAGAAAGTGAAATTTCATTGACCTCTGTCTTTTTAAAATAAGGTGACTTTTAAACAGACTGTCAATGTAGATTGTAAATTCGATTTTGCTATTAACGACTGTCGAAGTTCCAATGCAGTGGGATCCACCATTCTTTCTAAAACATTCCAAGTTTACAAAATGCAAGGTTAAAAGAGTCAGGAAAAAAAGTTTTTATCTCTACATTTTGGTGATTGTACTTCTAAATGAAATAGTCTACTACTAAATGATTGTTACAGCAACGTAACTCTGCATAAGGATCGGATCTCTTGTTATAAAATGCTCAAAACTACGTCCAATATAAAAACCAGGAGACCGTTTCAATAGAAACAATCAAGCATCGTATGAAGCATATCTTATAGCTATTGTACAAGTCAAGGAATTGACAATTTGTATTTGTTTGCACATTAACTTTTCAAGTGCTTCTGATGATACAGATTCTGGTATCTATTCTGATACGTAGCAGACAATTGTGAGTTATCACATTAAAAAGTAATAAGACATCATCTAATACATTCACATTTTAAGTTTGTTAGATAAATAGGCAGTTATAAGTGGGAGATTTTATTCTGGGTACGCAACTGATTATATTCAATCAATCTTTTTCTTCTTACAAATGCAATTGCATCGGAACATTAAAAACTGATCAGAACAAGTAATTGCAGCAGCATTGGACTTTAAATTCTAAGCAAATGAAAAGTGTTGATATGTTTAACTTACATCAGTATTTTCCGCTTTCAAGTTTTTCCAATCTGAGAAATTGACGTGCAGTCTATCATTAACATAATTTTTCAGGTCTTTTAACACTGGATGGTTTGGATAAATCTTACTCCACACAACTGGAAGAGGAGGACAGAAGGTGAGAGATGGCCAAAGATAACTTTCATTCGCGGAATGTGAAGAATACACTCTGTAACTGAAAATAAATTTGAGAAAAGGCGATTTACTTACATATTAATGAATTTTTTTTTATTTGGTGTTTTATCAAGTTAACATTGTAATTTCAATCAATCACTTCGAATCAATAACAGTTGTGTTAATATTTGAGATATTTAATTATAATATTATTTCGAAAAAGCTTTCTTGATTTGTAAGCAAGAAAAATTATTAGTTTTATTTTTTCAACTCCCCCCCCAAAAAAAAATTAAGGAAAAAGAAAAAGGAAAAAAATTGGGATAACTAAGGGTCATTCCATACGAAATCACCCCCCCAAAAAATTAAATGTTTGATTGACCATTTTTTTAAAAAAATGATTCTTATGCCTACATATATTGACACTACTAACATGAATTTAAAAAAAAACAATATCAACACGTTAACGTTTTTAACTCATTTTCAAGATGGTCAACGCTTTTTTTTTTTTTTTGCAGTTTCAAGGGTTAAGGTATTTCAATATCTCAATTACTTAACAGGCGAGATACTTGGAACTTTAAAGTTAACTCAGGGGTTTATTTAGGGTTTTATTTCGGGGTAGTTAAAGTTAGTGAGCCGATCTCCTACAACCAAAATAAGAAATAAAAAAGGTTCTGTTCAAAATTTCGGGGAAGGAGAGGTGCAAGATCTTTTCAACAATGGACTGTTATTGCTCTAAGCCCAATAACAAACATCATACCACGAGAGGCCACAGACTAGAAACCGCCGGGATGTTGCGGGGCGGATGGAATCGCAACCAGCTAGTCCAGTTCACCAGCCACTGTTCACGAACTGAGCCTTGCAAAACTCAGAGGGCCTGCGGCAATCACCGATTAGCCTTAATGCATCCCCGCAATTGCTAATGTGAAATCATTATTTAACTAATACTACAACAGCTCCTCCACAAACATCCACCAACACTTTGAAATGCCATCCAACCAAAAAAAATCCCAAACATAACAAAGGGCTATTCTATACATTTCGACATTTCCCTTTGTCTCTCCTCCGAAATAAGTCTATGAATTGACTTCACGTAAAAATATAAAAATAGAGGAAGAAATTAGTAATGGATTATCAATTATCTCATCAAGATATGTCGCTAAAAAACAAAATTATTTTATATTGTTCGTGAATGAATGCGATAATACTGCAAGATGTATTCACAGTAATTCATTACATCTTGGGAATTTTCAATGTTGTTATTTAAAATTATCAGTTTCACTTATTAATTCTTTTGTTTTATTTTAATTTTGAATAATTGATGTCATGCACATTTTTAGGCGTGATTAGAAGCAACGGCCAATTTCTCATTTTGCCAATTTTTTGACGTAAATGAAGAAATGCACACGTAAATAAAGTCTAAATATCTAGCAAATATAACAAAAGAAATGCAAGTAAATCACACCGTCATTTAGACTGTGTTTCCCGCTCTTACAGCTCATCAGTTAGCAAGCTCAATGTTAGCGTGATTGTTTTTTTCTTTTTTCTTAATTTTTGAAAGATTCTCTGTGCAACAGTAGTTTGCCTTTATTATTAGAAATTACCTAAATATTTGATTGTTTAGATTCATAATAAATCATGATGAGTTATTTGATATTGCTTTGACGATTGGTATATTTACATTATAAACAAAATAAACTCTTCCGTGAATAATTATTTTTAAAAACAAAAATAGACTTTACGAGAAAAATGATCTTTGTAAACAGTAATGTTTAAATTAAATTGTATTATGACTTAATTAAATTAGAGGACCAAACACAGCATATCATAAACAGAAAAAAACTTTATAAACTTAAACATATTACAAGTTTCGAGGGATAAAGAAACAGATCAAGCCCTTAACGGTCCTGCAAATAGAAATAATGAAATAGGAACATCGTAATTCAAACAATTTAATTACAATATAATAAAAAACTAATCATAACATTAATGCAGATCATATTCCAATGCATTCATTATAGAGACCTCATTGTTGTAACAATGTTGCGTTTTGATAACTATCGACTTCCAAAATTTTCTTAAATAATCATCCTTCTCTTGCCCGTAAACATTGGGTTTGGTAGTTAGAATTTTATGACCCGTAACCCGATGCACAGCAGTAAGATACTTCAGATCGCCTTGTTCTATTGCCCTATCATGTTCTTTCATACGGGTCCTTGTTCTACGTTTAGTCTCTCCCACGTATCTATACTTTTTACCCACATTATCACAACCTATACCATAAAGAACGCGAAATTTGTCCAAATTATCACTCTCTCTTTATTGTCATTAATCAATCTGCTAATGTGTTATTAGCTTTATATTGACCTTATCAAGTATAGGCGCTAATCTATTATTCAAGTCCTCGTCATATGGTAAAGAAATGTACTTATCAATAGCTTTATCCTTATTAATAACCTTCCCATTATGACACCTTGCATCCCGTAAAACTTTATCAATAGTTTTATTAATAAAATCTATGGAGTAGCTATTACTACTATAAATACACCGAATGCATTGCAATTCATGAATTAATAGTCTTTCATTGTTACAGATTTTCATGGCCCTATTAATAGCCCAACTTAATGAATTGAATTTATACCTTAATGGCCCTGCTGCCAAGAAGTTCAAAGTAATATTCGCACTGGAATCTTTTCTATAAACTGTAGTTTCAAATTTATCATTATCTCTGATAACTAATACATCTAAGAATGGAATCTTGTTATTTACTTCATTCTCCGTAGTAAACTGAATATCATGGCTTATAGGGGTGGCCAAACCGTGGCGCATGCGCCAAACGTGGCGCATTGGATGATAACAAGTGGCGCATTGCATCCATTTGGTTGTTGTTTTTTTATTTTCGGTTGTGAAAATAGGATTGTCGTTTGTTTTGTTTTTTTTGGTTCTTAAAATAGAATTGTGGTTTTTTTGGTTTTTTTTTGGTTGTTAAAATAGGATTGTCGTTTTTTTTTGTTTTGTTTTTTTCTTGGTTGTTAAAATAGAATAGACGTGGTTTTTTTTTAGTAGTTAAAATTGAGTTGTATGGTGCAACTGAACTCATCTGTGAAAAAATTGGCGCATGGTATGCTTAAGGTTGGCCACCACTGGCTTATACTGTTAAAAGTAGATAAAACCTCTTGCATCTTATTACTATTACCAATAACCGCAAATGTATCATCAACTTAGCGACATAAATATTTGATGTTATTTGCAATAATATCATATTCCCATAACTGCTTTTCAATGTGGTGCATCACAATTTTCTAAAAAGCCCATGTGACTGAGAAAACACTTTTTCATTAATAATTACTAATAATTAACAAGATTAATTGGTTATCTACAAGAATTAAATATAAGGCGAAAGTGTATAACCTTATTAGCAATGAATTATACCTATTGGTTACTAAAACACGGCTAGATGTGGATATCAGACATTTCATAATATTAAAAATAAAAATTGTGGGAAATTGGCTAAATTGAATGTCAAAAAATGGGCACCGGAGAAACCGGTGAATGTGTATGCGTTGGAATATGATCCGCCTTAATGTTATGATTAGTATCTTATTATATTGTAATTATATTGTTTGAATTACGATGTTCCTATTTCATTATTTGTATTTGCAGGGCCGTTAAGGGCCTGATCTGTGTCTTTATCTGATGATGAGTGTTAATCCCTCGAAACTTGAAATATGTTTACGTTTATAAAGTTTTTTCTGTTTAGTAATATGGTGTGTTAGGTCCTCCAATCAATTTGCAATACACACGATAAACAATAGTAAATTAAATTAAGTCATAATAGAAATATATTTTTACATTGTCTTTAGTAATAGTATATGAATTTAATTACATATTACTTACTTTTTATATTCTTTTATAAGATCCCAAGATTGGTAAAATGCCATTGTTGTTCCTAAAATAAGGAATATTATCCATATCAGACGTCGAATTGGATTCCTTGTTTTACTAATTAGTCCAATTCCAGGAAAGGATGTATTTTCAGCGAACTTTTTCCATGATGAACTCAAATTGGCTGGTTTCTAAATAAGAAAGAAATATTAACTTTGTGAGCTTTTCATCAATATTGGCTAGTGTCTTTTTCTAGATTTTTTTAATTCAACCGATGTAGGAATTAAAATGCAGAGATCCGGTCCTAGGCTGACTTCGCTGCTGACCGGAGGAGTCGGATCAGTATCTGTAATTGGTTGGAGATTTTTCGCAATTCATTTTGCTCCGAATAGGCTATAGGGTTCATCCAGCTATCTTAAAATGCATATCGGGTTTCAATTTTCTTGGTTCAGATGGTTCGGGATTGATCTATTGGCTTCATCTCCGTACCGTTAGGCCCAGGTTATATGGAACCTATAGCTCCGGCGCCGCTCTTGGACCTGCGTGATGTGTTCGAGAAGCCATGAGTGACCTGCCAATTCTAGTTAGATTTGCTGAAAACAATGCTCTTTGAGAATAGAAAATCAAAAATCCGATGTAAAAGAAGTCTGAGAACACGAAATATGAAGACCCCAGAAACAGATGAAACACAGAAAAAAAAAAGTCACATATATGCACCTGCCGAGATTCGGACAGAGATGCAGATATCAGTCTCATGGCAGGTCATCGCCTTGATCATAAGGATTGGAACATGAGGCTGAAAAATAAAAAATAAAATAGGCAACAGATTTGCCGAAAAACTGGCATTTTTCATAAAAATATAGACTAAGAACCAGAAAGGATCATCAATTATATCAAATTTCAAGCTTGAGCAACTTTTATCTTGTATTAAAGTAGTATAAATATTTCTTTTCATTGAAATTTTAGAATTATTTTAGCTCCAGCTGATCAGAAATGCCGCGCCGGTGTGGTCGAGAGGTCTCAGGTGGCGGTCTGCCGTGAGGCCAGTGTGCCGGTGCCCGGGTTCAAATCCCGGTTGTGAGCTTGGATGTTTCAAAAATTTCCTTTCCTATGTGTCAGCCTCTTCTTCGCTTTCTCTTGGGTCTGACCGTCATTCCGTAATGCTTTCCTGAGGGTTAGCTCTGGGAAAGCACCTCAGTATCTTCTCCCCTTGAAATTAACGGAACAGAGCTTCTGTTCCGCCCAGATCTAGCCTGGCGGCTGGAATCTGGCTCCCTAGACCCACAATTGGTGGAACAGGGAAAATTCGGCTATGTTTAGAGATCAGGCAACCAAACATCCAAGCACACAATACACAAAGAAATGTCCAAGTAATAAGTTTATGCTTTTCCTTCTGTAAAAGCTAAAGAAAACTTTAATTTTACTTTACAGCTGGAGGCCACATTTTTTCGCATCAGCGATTTCAGCGACAAATCGTGAATTAACGGGAAAGTTGATTTTGTTTAGAAATACATTTCTAACTATAGCAAAAATACCAATATTTTTATCGCGATTTTTCGCGATACAAGTGTTTTACAGAGAAATGAATTATTTTTGCGAAAAAGATACGAGATGTATTTAATATTTACATATAATTATATCCTTAGCATTTCATACACAGCTTTAAATTTTTATTAAATTTGTGACGAAACAGATTCGTTAGGTTTAAAAACACAAGATGCTTCTTTACAACAAGAAATGTATCTTTTAGGCTGTGCATTTCTGGAAACAGTATTCAGTTTCTGTTTCAGTTTCTGTTCACAGGTGATCCTCAAAACTTTAGAAAAATTGTCAATTGACTATGAAAACTATGAAAAATATTTTGTAAAAGATTCTGGTTCCTATATACTAAAATGTTTCCATTTCTTGAAAGGAGTAATAGGGGATCACCTACTTCATACAGCTTGTTGGGCACATAAATTTAGTCTTTTTGGTAATGTTTTGCAAGCGAATTTGAATGAAATTAATTCATTAGCGTCCAAAATCAAGAACTGTTTTCACTTGTCCAGGAAAATAAAACACCTGTAGCGCTCCTACCCTAGATGAAAACCACAGTTATGAATCATTTGCCTTGTATCCAGAACCATTATTATCTAGATGGTATAGTTGGTTTAAATCTGTAGACTACATACACAAATTTTTCGGTGATTTCGAAGCATTTTTTGCTGAATTGCTTCAAAAGTTCATCTGTAATAAATTGGTTAAAAGTTGTAGAATATGAAAAATTCTGCAGTTGAGTAAAAGCATACGATGCTTTTCTAGATGAAAATTGTGAATTTATTGCCGAAGTAGTTTTGAATGTCGAAGGTAGTGAATATCCCTAAGATAACATTCTTGTGTCCAAAGTAAATGAACTGAAGTGTAGAATGAATATAATAATTTCAGGTAATGTAGGGGAATCACTAAACAAAATAAATCAGTTTGCATTTCAAGACAGAAATAACAGAATTATTGAAGCATATCAGTAAGTTAGTCATTGAAAAAATTAAAAATATAAGTTACATGCTTCATATTCATTGTTTATTTAAATGAATTATTTAACTTAGCAAATATTGTTCAGATAAATTTTGAAAATGTTACATTACTCACGGAAAGAGCTTGAACAGTAAGTTATTTGAAAGATATAAGAAGCTCTGATTGCAGTGTAACATTTCTTGCTTTGAAAGAAATAGTTTCGAAGGAAAAACAATATTTCCATCGTAGCATGATTGAAGCATTACGGGCTCTTATATTGAACTATCCCGAATTTACTCGTGATGTGTTAAAATGTATCTAGGCTCCTTGTGCATCTTTTGATGCAGAAAGGAATTTTTCCAGTAAAATTTGGTTGTTAGTGACTGTAGACATAGAACGAAAGAAAATACTATTGTGACTTGTGCTAAGCTTTCATTCTGCAAATAAAAAAGCAATTACGCTGTAGTGCAAAATAAAGGTTTTTAGCTTAATAATTTTATATTCTTGTAATATTTAACATTGATGTGTTAGTAATAAGGGCGATAAAGATCACCGTAAATAGAACGATAGAAATCACATTTATATATTATTTGCATATAGGGCGACTCAGACAAAAACTTGCATGCAAACAAGGAGTTGCAGGGCATTTGAGATCAAAATTAACATAATGAAAAGAAAGAGGTAAAGTGAGTAAGGATGTTTGGGAGCATAATATACATATAGGGTGATTCTGACCAAAATTTACATATTCATTTATATAAAGGCGACTCAGACCAATTTGCATATAAATGATGAGTTATGTGGGTTTGAGATCAAAATTAATATAACTGAAACGTAGGGTTATGGAGACCAGTATTTGCATACTCCGTAACTTAATTTGCAAAATTAAAGACTTTTAGAATAATTAAAAGAAACCTTGGTCGTAATATATCAAACTTCGTGAAATTGCTAGGAGAATCGATTGGTAGTGATAATATTGATTGATTTTCATATTGATTATCTAATGAAAAGAAAACTGTGGTGTACGACGAAAACTCGAAAAGGGGACCTAGTACCCTGACGTGACCTCTGCAGTACTGTGTCAAGCAATCCTTCCCGAGTAGTAAAAACCCATTAGCTCCTGAACGATTGAACTTAGAAGTTCAAACAAAAATTCAGGCATCAATATTGTGTTGTGTAGTTTAAGTTATTCCCGGTTCAAACGAATGAGGGAGGCTTCGACAAGTGTGGTCTAAAAGAACTGAAACGTCTCTGCTTTATTAAAATTAAAACATGAATTTCAATAGCTATTCACATGGATTGTGATTGGCTGGTGGATTTAAACATGATTGGTTGATTTAAAGAAACATGTGATGGCAACGGGTTTTAACCCCGCCATTTAAAATTAAGTGAATTATGATAAATAAATTAAGAACCACCAGCCGTTTTAAGATTTGAAAATAAACAAACAAGCTAACTGAAAATTTTAGAATATACAATGATTGAATAACGGAATAACTAGAATAGTAAGATAATAATAAAACTAGAGTATTTAAGATAGTAAAAACTATAATAATCACTACAAATATCACCCTTCCCAGATTTTTCGACCCCGAAAAATAAAAAAAAGCAAGATATGGCCATAAATATATATATATATATATATATATATATATATACACTGAGCTTAGTGGAAAAAAAAAGATAAAATTATTTACAAACTATACTTATTTCCATAAAAGGAATCAGCTGCAGCGTCAAATTCCTGTAATTGTTCCTAAAGTTCACTGATAATGCATAATGTTAACTAAAGTTCACTAGTAATCCATAATGTTCACTAAAGTTCACTAGTAATCCACAATGTTCAGTAAAGTTCACTGATATAATCGTCAGGTGTTCTGGTCGGACTATGTCAGGATTCTACCTGAGCATAGGGTGATGCCATCAGGTCGTGTGTTGTCTTGCATCGGTAACGTGAGTGATTCTACCGTCGGAAGCTCTGGCTCATAGGGGCTGTTGTATGCTTTGAGGCGGGCTGTATGACCCACTTCGGGATGCGGGCGACTGATCGAACATCTGGGGTTCGTAAGTCAGTGGTGATGTCTGCCGAATGACTTTGAAGGGACCATACCAGGAATGTAGTTGCTTCTCGGCCAAGTCGACTCGCCGAATAGGAATCTTGATCCAGACAAGGTCAGCCAGCCGGAAGGCTAGCGGGCGATGATTGGTGTCGTACTGTCACTTGTTGGTCTCCTGGGCTTCTCGTATGTTGATATGGGCTAACTGATGCGCCTCATCGAGAGAAACTTTGAGAAATGCCGGATAGTCCTGTTGAGGTTCGAGTTGAGCTGGCTGCAAGGTATCCAACATCGTGCGGGGGTTTCTTCCGTGCAGCAGATAGAATGGTGAGTATCCTGTGCTTCGTTGTACCGAGATGTCGTACGCGAACGTCACAAAAGGGAGAATGGAGTTCCAATTTGTATGTTCAACGTCAACATATATTGATATCATGTCGGCTAATGTGCGATTCAGCTTTGCACACAATCCGTTGGTCTGTGGATGGTAGCCTGAGGTCTTATGATGAATCGTTCGGCACAACTGAAGCGTCTCGGCAATTGTCGAAGACAGGAATTGCGATCCTCGATCGGACAGGAGAATCTGCGGTGCCCTATGTTTAAGCATGAGGTCCTCTACAAAGAACTTTGCTACCTCGGTCGTTGTAGCGTTTGGGAGGGCTCTGGTAACCGCTTACTTCGTAAAGTGGGCGATTGCCGTCACGATCCATTTGTTGCCGGCAGCGGAAGTCGGAAAACGACCCAATAAATCAATGCCTACCTGGTAGAATGGTGTCTCCACCACCGGTAAAGGCTGGATGTTTCCAGGCGTGAGCTGTGATGGGGTCTTCCGAGATTGGCAACTGATGCATTGGGCGACGTACGGCAACTGAAGCGACATACGGCTTTGCTCTGGCCCAGCCAAAAGTATTTTTGACGGACTCTAGCGACGGTTTTTGCTGTGCAAAGATGGGCGGCTGTCGGTTCGCAGTGACAAATTTCGATCACAGTATGACGGAGGATGCTTGGAATGACGAGTAGGAAGGGGTCGGAAGTTGGCTCATAGCTTCTTTAATATAGTGTATCGCCTTTCATCTCGTATCCACGCTTATCAGCCTGCTGCGTTGTTCGTAACGCTTCTATGCTGCGAATTAAAACTGGATCTCGGCGCTGTTTGGACACGATATGGATTGTTTCCTCCAGGAGCTGAACTGCATTAATGGAGTTGGACTGTTGTTCGGCTACTTGTACAGGATATTGCGATAGACAATGGGCGTCGAGGTGCTTAATTCCTGACCTATAGATAATGTGCATATTGTACTCCTGCAATCGGAGGGACCATCTCGTCAGTCTGAAAGTCAGCACTAACCAACACAGTGCATGATTGTCACAACCGTGAATTCATTACCGTACAGGTAAGGGCGAAACTTGGCGACTACCCATTCTACTGCCAAGCATTCTTTGCGTGTCGTTGCGTAGTTTTTTTCAGGTTTATTCAAAGTCATACTTGCGTACGCTACAATATGCTGTTTACCGTCGATAATCTGTACCAACACTTCTCCAATCCCATAGTTGGAAGCATTCGTGTGGAGCTGAATAGGAGCTGCTTCATCGAAATGGGCCAGGGCTGGTTTAGTAATGATGGCTTCTTTTAATCTGTCGAATGCTGCCTGCTGTTCATCACCCCACGTGAAGGGTTGCGTCTTCTTCATTAAAACGGATAGTGACCATGCAATCGTGGCAAAGTTAGGGATGAATCTCCGGTAATAGGAACACAATCCGTAGAAACTCCTCACTTGCTTCTGATTGACGGGTGGAGGGAACTTCTTGACTGTGGCCACGTTGTCTGGGTTAGGGCGAATTCCTTCTTGACTAATGATATGTTCGAGCACAGTGACTTCACAGGCGCGAAAGTGCACTTCTTGGGATTTAGCTTCAGGTGGGCAGCGTTAAGGCATCCCAATACGGTGTCCAGTTGTAGCAAGTGCTCTTCGAAGTCACGTGAATAGATGAGAATTTCGTCCAAGTATCACAAACAGACTGACCACTTCAACCCACGGAGAGTGTTATCCACTAGCCGTTCTGTGGTTCAGATTAAAGGACATTCATTTACTGAACTGTGAGCAATTTTCCACTGGTAAAATCATGTAATGCTTTCAAGGAAAATCATCTTACAATGGAAACAATCAGGATGTGACCATTGCAAGTAATAATGACCGAGCAGCTAGCGGAAACAATGATATCATGCGCCGGTTTGTTGACGCACGAACTTCAGCCGAAGAGCTTAAGATATGAAAGAGAAAGGAACATCGAAATGGTGAACGTAATATGATGTACAAATCTCTAATAGGATTACAGGGATAAGTCAAATCGAATGCATATGTCTAGTGGACACAATAATACTATGATTAATGATAAAAGGTTTCGAATAAATATTAATCATATTGTATACTTTATTTCAGTGAAATAGTAGAGGTTCTATGCGATTCGACAAATAGGGATTCGAACGACGCCATGTTGACGAATATTATATGATGCTCCAAAGATTACCCAAAGTACAGGGATTCAATGTATGTTTCGATAAGTGAAGTTTCAGAAACATCTATTTGAAGAAAACAAGTAAGTGCTGATTTATATAACGTAACACAGGACACTTTATTCACTACACAAACAACGAAGTTAACGTTAATGTCAATTTGAAGATTTAGAAAGACAACGATAACAAGTAATGAAAAGACAAGTTGTTAGTTCAGTGTTTAATGACTCTCGCGATCGAAGTGAATAACTTAATGTTTACTTTGTGCATCAATACGCATAAGGTCATATCAGAAAGCCATTATTTAAAGGAACTGTAATTAAAGGAAACCAATTGATAATATAAAATCTAATTTGTAAACAAAGTAAACCAATCTCTAGGAAGAGAGATATTTGTAATCGACAGATACTATTTATTTTTATAGAATTAAAAACAAGATTAATTCTAATTATTTGTTTGCATTCATTAATCTATTGCTATTCTTTTATCAACTGTGCTTCAATGCTTAGGGTAGAGATATAAATAAAAAAAATGTATATACATCCACCCATACGTTCAAACGTAACGGGCGCATTACAGAGTCCAAAAGGCATAACATTGAGCTCATATGAGGAGCTTAGTTTCAAAACCCGCCATCCCCAAAATTAAAAACTCGGAAAATAGGAGTTTGATAATGCATTCACATTAGACATGGAGGGCTTTGAAGCAACACTCGTATCCAAATCATATTGCAATATATTATTAAGGCGGTTTTTTGAAGTTAAACTGTATGCAAACGGCAGGTTTTGATTTGAACTTAGGAAAAACTCCATTGGCTCGAAATTTGAAATTTTTGGATTTGGCGGGTTCTGAAACTAAGCTCCTCATATAACCCATCCGGAGTGACAAATGGAGTTTTCTCATGGTCTCTCTCGTCGACTCTAATCTGCCAGTATCCTGTTCTAAGATCAATCGTTGAGAAATATGTTGAGTGTGCACAGGAGTCGAGGATAGAATCGATTTTTGGCAAAGGATACACGTCGTTCTTAGTGAGGGCATTTAATTTCCGAAATCCGTGCTTTTTCTTGACCAAAATGACAGATGAGCTCCACGGGCTACTGGATTGTTAAATTACATTTTGCTCGAGTATCTTCGTAACCTCGTCCTGTATTATTTGCCTTTCTTTATGGGATACACGGTAAGCCTTCTGTTTGACTGGTTTGCTATCGCCAGTATCAATTCAGTGTTTTGGGGTGTCTTGAGATATAGTTTTTGGATCTGGTTGGTCAAATACAGCTCTATGATTTGTAAGAGTCGTAGCATTTGTTTACGTTGGGCGGGCTGCAGTTCTTTATCCAATAATGCTTCCAATTTAATGTCATCAGTGGTCGGCTGCATTTCATTTGTTGGCAACGCCTCGGAGCAGGATCTGGGCGTGGTTATCGCCGTCACGAATCTCGGCGCGATTAATTGAATTGTTGCTAACTTAGTTTTCGCAGTAACTGTCGTTGGAGCTGTTGTTGTGTTAGTAATCCAAATTTTAGCTGTATTATGGTTCAAATTGAAGCTGGAATACGAAAGTCACTGGTCAGGTATTGTTTTTGCAACAGCTCGACAACAATTAATCCACTCTTGAATGTGTAACAATGTGCTGTAACTTGAACAGCCGACAGGGAAGGAAGCGTGGTAGTTTGAACAGCGCACAAATAGGGAGTGTCCATTGCGTCTTTGTTTATCGGCTCTTCCAATTAGAATACACTATTTCCACAATCCAAAGTAGCTTTTGTGAACTGCAGGAAATCCCATCCTAGGATAACGTCGAAGCTACAGTTTTCAACTACGAAGAATTCAAATGAAATGACAGATTCACTTATTCGAAGTCTAACTGTAGTTTTCCCTAGGACAGATAGTTGTTTTCCTGTGACACCGCGGAGCTGTTACATGTAAGTACTTTATTTCTTTGTTTTCTGAGCGCTTCTTTTCTGAGGAGATTAGGCTTACAGCTGCTCCTGAATCTAATAATGCCTGGGCTGGTTCCGTTATGGCATTAGCGACAAAGCTGCCATCATCAGATGTCGCTGAATTCAGTTTCCCTGTAGTGTGGGCAATTGGCTACGGCTGTTTCTTGCGGCTGTGCTCTCGTATGCTGCCTGTATGGGGTCGGGTGTTGTCTGTCATTTGCCGGTGAAGTGGATCTGCTTGTGTGTAGCTCGGATGCAAATTCTGCTGATACGCCGGAGCATCATAGATGGGTGTGTAGGTGGGTCTCTAGCGGGGTTGGTAGTGAGGGACTGGACGCTTTTGACGGGTTCGGCAGTGTTTGATGACGTGGCCTACTCTGTGACAATAGAAGCAGATCCGCTTATCTTGGGTTCTCCTCCATTCTTCCGGTCTGCGGTGATTTTGACGGCGTTGGCGGCTGAATCTGCCAGGGACTGCCTTTACGGCTGCGGAAAGGTTTATGGCTGCAGGGTCACCGCGTTCACTGGGGCTAGGAGTTGTTGTAGCTGAGTTTGAAGAGCGGTGATTTGTTATTATATCTGCTGAATAGCATCATTTTGTGGCGCTGGTGTGGGATATGGATGTAGGCCGATGGAAACAACGTAAGGCAGGCGCTTGCAGGCTGAGGCGTCAGAGAGTCTGTTTTGACGCATCTTTACAATCCAGCGGCACTCTTCGAGAAATGTTGCTGTGTTGTCCCCACTTATTGCCAGTAAGAATGTATACACATCTTCTTCAACTCCTTTCATTAGATGCTGTAGTTTTGCGGAGTTCGTCATTGCAGGATCGGTGGCTCTGCAGAGGTTGAGTACATCTTGTGCGTATTCTTCGCAGGATTCCGTCGCTTTTTGCGCCCTCTGTTCTAGTTCCTTTCTGGCGTGTTTGGAGCTATCGTAGGGAGTTATGAAGGTGGCCGTGAACTGTTGCTGAAATAATGGCCATGTTGTTGCTGTTTCATTGTTTTCGTACCATATTCTTGCCGTCCCTGCCAGGGAGAAGTAAATGTTGGTCAACTGGGATGCTTCATCCCAACCATTGAATTTAGCGATCCTGTCATAGTCCTTGAGCCATCTTACTGGATCCTCGTCTAACCGTCCGCAGAAAATGGTGGGTTCCCGGAACCGATGAGATGTTACGGGGGTGGCTGCGATATTAGCGTACGTTCAGGCGTCTGGCATCTTGGTGGTGAATGGCGGGAGTCCACATAGACGTCGCCTCTGGCGAGTGGATGCTGGCGGGAGAAGGCTGGCTTCGGCTGGGCGTGGAATGATGTTGAGTTCGCTGGAGCTTGAAATCGGGTTTTCAGGCAGCAATATTGTGGTGTGCAGTTTAAGTTATTCCCAGTTCAAACGAATGAGGGAGGCTTAGACAAGTGTGGTCTAAAAGAACTGAAATGTCTCTGCTTTATTAAAATTAAAACATGAGTTTCAATAGCTATTTACATGGATTGTGATTGGTTGGTGGATTTAAACATGATTGGTTGATTTAAAGAAACATGTGATGGCAACGGGTTTTAACCATGCCGTTTAAAATTAAGTGAATTATGATTAATTAATTAAGAACCACTAGCCGTTTTAAGATTTCAAAATAAACAAACAAGTTAACTGAAAATTTTAGAATATACAATGATTAAATAATGGAACAACTAGAATAGTAAGATAATAATAAAACTAGAGTATTTAAGTATCACTACAATATTACAACCAGGATTCCTTCAATTATTCCAAAAGTCATTAATTATGCAAATTATAGTACGGAGTATGTAAATACTGGTCTGTAATGCCCTACGTTTCCCTTCTGTCAAACGCCCTACGACGTATCGTTTATATGGAAATTTTATTCTGAATCACCCTATATGCAAATTATGCTCCGAAACACCCTCATTCACCTTACTTCTTTCTTTTCATTACGTTAATTTCGATCTCATAAGCCCTACAATTCCTTGTTTACATGCAAATTTTGGTCTGAATCGCCCTAATATCCTTAATGTTATTTCGATCACTAATAACCTGCTAATATAGAATAGTGTCACTTTTAAAGGTAAAACAATCCCTTCAAAATAATTCGAAATTGTTACGATAATGTGAAAGTTAATTCGCGATAAAACTCAAAATCTAATATGTTTAGTGTGATTTGTTTTCAAAATTAATACGAAATTATCTCTATTTATATCCTCCTTATTCTTCTTCTTTCATCGACAACGATCAACTTTGGACCACGAGCTAGCCCTACCTGACAACGCAGGATGAGGCTAGGAAATTTGAAGAATGGGAACGAGATTCACATCTCGACCAGAAATAACCCTGAGATTGTAAATCCCAGAGAGAAACGGACGAAACACAGAAGAAAGAAACAGCCCTGCCCATGCCGGGATTCGAACCCAGGTGCCGATACAATGGTTACACGGTATACCGCCGTCTAGACCGCCAAGGCGGAACGGCTTATATCCTCCTTATATTAATACTTATTTGTTTAAATATTGAATATTAATCGTTTTAGCTAATCCATTAATAGCGCTCTGTTACTACGATTAAAGTTAATTAAATATTGATATTAACTTAATGGGTTAAAAAAAATTAGAAATCATTCCTTATTATTTCTTACTAGATAATTTAAGAACAATTACCTCATTGGAATTTTCCAGCTTCGGTTTTTGATCCAGTGTGTTTGTCTGATCTTGGTTATTTGATGCATCATCATCATTAACAGTCTACGGGTTATGGAAAATTGTATTAATTAAGTCCAATTGAATTTTATAAATAAACAAATTGCATCATTTTACAACGAATAGTTATAAATTTTTCTTGGAAATTAATAACCAATCATATGAACACAATTATTAAAATTACTACTTTCATTAAATAATTTTAGAAATAATACTTATTTTGTTATGTTAATAATTAACTTAATGACATTATTTAATGAAATTAGATAAAGGATCTTTCAAATGATTAATTTATTAATAAAAATAGTTCGATACAACTTAATTATTTAATTATTATTATCTTTCAGTTCTCGGTGCCATGCAGCCAGTATAGTAGAATTAAGCGGCCAAAATAGCAAATCTTATTCTAATCTGTCTGATGGTATGTTGAAAACAGTTCGAACTGCGGCATGTCTCCAAAATCAGTGATTTTTGTGCTGTATATAAAATTTTATCTGGGTTTAAGTGTAGGTTGATTAAGTGATTAGATAAATTTTTGTGTATGAATCCAGTAGCTGTAATAACAATTGGATTAATTTCTATTGAGTTAAATTTGTGAATCTTTTTGTATTCTTCTGCCAGATTGAAGAATTTAGATATCTTGTCTGATTCCGCCTTGTTGATATTGTTATCATTTGGATGGGTGATATCGATTAGGAAAGGTTTCTCTTGAAGACTATGAAGAACTATATCGGGTCTGATTGCATTGATGGTTTTATCTGTATGCAACGGCAAATCATAGTAAAGTCTAGTTCAGTCGTCTTCGAGTGCCGCTTGTGGCTTATATATGTTGTAAATTTCTTTTTACTCCATGAGACCAAATTTTTTAGTAAGTGCCATATGCATTATATTTACAGCGAGATTATGTCTATTAATGTATTCCGTATTTGCCAGGTTGAAGCATCCTGGTATTATGTGATCTATTGTCTCAGAATATTTACGGCACATCCTGCATTTATAAATATATATAATTTTTCAATAATTTTTTGTAATTGTTTGTCGCTATCACTTGGTCCTGGATAGCACGGATAAATCCTTCTGTTTCAGGAAACAGACATCCATCCTTTAACCAAAGCATCGAAAATTCTTTGTTGGCCCTTTCAAGTGAATGGGGGTATGTACCATGAAGAATTTTAGACTTTTGGACTAAATCATTTCCTGCATTCAAAAGACGTGCATCAAAAACCATTATCTTCTTTAATCCAATAAATAAGACACATAGATAAAGACACATAAATAAACATCTTCACTGTAGATACCAATATTTCGTTTTAATTTCTAAAACTTTTTCAAGTTTAGCTTGATGAATTAAAAATAAAATAACACAGAAAATGGAAAGAGAAATCTTCCTGTCACCAAAACAATATAATATACAACAAATAAACCATATAATACTTGAAAACATGAATAAACAAAGCAAGTGATAAAAAAAGCAAGTGATAAAATTGGACAATAAAAACTATGACAATTGTAAATAGATGAACTACCGTTATACGAGAAATAAAAATTCTTTTTATTTCATATTGTTCATCAATGCATTTCTATACATGGACAAAGACATTTTATTTATTTTTAAAGACTTATTCTTGTTAAAACAAACGCAACAATTGATGAGGGAAGATTCTATCATGAATCTCTTCTGCTCATCTTGTACGTAATGAACAATCTTTACGAGGGGGTCTGGGTTGTGCCCTTTTAGCATGCAATGATCAGCCCAGTCTGAAATATTCTTATCCCTATTATTGAAAGCGCGAACATGTTCCAGAACTCTTTCTTCAACCGTCCTGACCGTGCTTCCAATGTATGTTCCCTGGCAATCTGTACATATCAAAGCGTACACTACTCCCATACTATGTTATACATTATCATTATTACTCTTCTTCTTCTTGAACAACTTGTTGCTCTTGTAAAAAACTAAATTTAAAGTATTGTCCTTACATAGTTCTTTCACTTCTTTGTTGATTTTCATACCTATGGATAGAGCTAAACAATTAGTAAAATCATTCTGATTATTTTTACTATTATTAAAATTATTACTAATTTTACGTCTATTCATGAAAAAGTCTCTGAAGGTTCCTTCAATAAAAATAATGGGGTGTTTATTCATAATTAGTCTCTCTTTTAGATCTTGAATTTTATATCTCCAGAGATTCCTGTCCTCAGTATAATTCGTAATTCTTTTCAAGTATCCTTTAATTATACCTTTTTTGTTAGATGTACGGTGATTAGATATAAAATTTAAAATGTCGTTACTTTGGTAAGGTTTCCTATATACTTCAAACGTTAGGCCTGTTTTTTCATTTTTTTTATAGTAATGTCCAGAAAATTGATCTTATTATCTTCCTCTTCATCAACCTTGAATTTTATGTTTTTATGGTAATTGTTTAAGGTTCCCATAAAGCAATTATGTAATTGATATCGCTGACACTAGATGGCGCTACAAGCAATGACGTCACACCTTTCTATCCCTCCCCTCGTTTTTTAAGAGTATCCTCCCTTAAATAGATTACAGCAATAATCCTATTGTAATCTTTTAACAACTCTGCTCACCCCTCGCGCATCAGTTCTTCCTTTTTGGTTAAGTGCCTTAGATCTCAAGACAACACAATAAATACCAAAATAAAAGAAGAAACATACTCATTTATTTTAGTATTTGTTTCATAATAATTATTATTAACTTATAAGATTAATATATTTTTTAAATATTTATCTTTATTAATTACATAATTGCCAGTTTCACGAAAATTTTTGTTTTCCTCGTTTCTTGGAATACTTCATAATTTTTAAGGTTTAAAATTAATTAATTACCAGCTTATTTCAACAGGGCCTTTACTAGAATACAGCAAA
Organism: Thereuonema tuberculata; assembly: GCA_023159025.1. Lineage (NCBI taxonomy): Eukaryota > Metazoa > Arthropoda > Chilopoda > Scutigeromorpha > Scutigeridae > Thereuonema > Thereuonema tuberculata. The sequence continues at coordinate 16,737 of JAFIDM010098694.1, read as the reverse complement.
GACAAAAAAAAAATTGCAAAAAATTTCTTTATAAAGAATTAGATTTTTTAAAAATGTTGTTGATTAAAGTCAGTGATCTTTTTCTTTTTCAGTTAAATTCGAGACTGAAATTTCAGTAGTACGTAAACGAAAATTCTGAATAATAATTATAATTAAATTATAGAGTAATTAATATAGTAATAATTTACACACAAACCAAAAAAAAAACCTGGAAATTTACGACAAAGTTTTTAAATCAATCTTTTATTAATTTTTTGATAATTTAAATTCCTATATATTTGAAATTAAATTAGCATTATGTGAAATCACAAGATGAAATAACATTTTAATACTACCACAAATCTTTATTACAAAATAAATTTGGTGTATTACCAACTTTTTCAGACATTTGGAGGGAGAGAAATTAACTTCGTCTTCGTACCTTACAAAGAATTAAACTAAACCTAATTGAACTAAATCAATTACTTTTGAGGTCTTTTAGTTTGTGACTGCTATATTATGAAAACTATTCTTGTTTCCTTTTTACAGTTTGTGGAAAAGAAAATAAAAAATCTGAAAGTAAAATGTCTGCAAACTGGAAGTAAGTTGATTGAGAATAGATCTGAAAATAGAGTTCTCTGAATGGGAATCATATTAGATATTTATGCGATAGTGTGAATTATACCTTATTCATAAAATTTTAATATTTTATTACAGATTTTAACAAAACTTATAAATTAAGATCAGATTCTAGAGGAGACCTATAACTTGACAATCACACAAGCTAGAAACAAGTTCTCAACGGCTATGAGCTAATCTTGGCAAGACCTTTTTAACCACGTATAGATCATGTCTTTAGCATATGTCGTTCCTGAGATATGAATTTCTCGCGATGGACGGACAGACAGAGTGGGGATATAAGGCTTCTCCTGATATGAGCTAAGCTCTGTAGAACCCTAAAAATCATACAATCGATCTATCATTACACCTTATATCTGAATCAGTGTACATCGAATTAGATATGTTTATACAGTATAAATAAATTAGTGCAATATAATATGGGATATGAGTTGCGTGGACAACCTGTTAAAGCTAAACTTAGAATATCACATTGATAGGAAATGAGTGTAGTTTAGAAAACTGAGATTTGTTTCTAGTTTGCTCCATTTGTCATCTGACGAAGGGATCCGAACTTGGACATGTAATGAAGATTTTTTTTAAATATGTGTTAGGTCCCAATTGTAAATATTAATCGCCATATGAATATAACGGAAAATTTAAGGACGGTAAAAAGAACCATTGCGAAGTTTTTTCGAGTTTACCTAAAGAGCAAAGGAAACAGATAAGAGGTTTTTTAAACTTACATATTAGACTGGCAGCAGCTAAGGTAGCGGGGGTTTTTAATTATTTTTGTCTAAAACATGACCTCACCCCAGCGGGGTGCAAAATTCAAACAGGCACAAAAAAATACAAGACTCATTCAACTATTTGATAAAGTGGAACGTTTTATCTTAGAGGAACGGATACACCAATCCAAAATAAGGCAGCAACGGCTAATCCAAACCATAAAAAGGGAAGAACAGAGCATCAAAAGCGAAGAGAGTAAAGACGTACAGCATATCGAAGAGACATTATGTAAAATTATCAAGATTAAGTTGTAAAAAATGGAAAAACAGCAATGAAAGGATCATTAATAAAAACGTAGCACCCCGATTCATTAATGAAAGCCCAATGATATTTTCGGAGGTACAGAAGAATTTATTGATGAGAGGGCTTACGTTTAATGTAGGGAAGGAGAAACTTGATATACTGTATATAAAATTGCTACACAAATTGAGGTCCAGATGAGATAATCAGGAAAATAGAAGGAATACACCGCAAAAATATGGGTGAATTCCAAAAAGAATATAGAAAAGATGTGAAGGCATATGTCGCCTGCTCTTTAAATCATCTGCTCCAACTTCCTATACTGGTAAAGTGCCACAAACATGGCAGTCACTAGGGTGATAAAGGTGTGCTCTGATAAAAAGCTTTTGACTAAAGAAATTAATAGGATAAAAAACATTTTTGCTCAAAATGATTATCCTTTAGGGCTCGTTGAAAGGACTATGTTAAGAATAGAAAGGAGGTGAAAAAAGGAAAAAATATCAGCGGAAGAGAGCAAGGCAACGAACAAAGAAGAGAAAGAACTTTTAAATATATCAGTATTCCGTAGGATGAAAGACTTCAAACGAGATTAAAACAAATTCTAGCGACTCAGAAAACACAGATATTTCTTTTACGAACGCACTACAATAAGAACTTAAGTAATTGCGATGTTAATAATAATAAAAAAGTGTAGTTTAGAAAACAGGTTTGTTTCAAGTTTGCTCCATTTGTCATCTGACGAAGAGGTCCGAACTTAGTCACCGCAACATTTAATGAAGATTTTTTTTTTAAATATGTGCTTTTTTTAAGTGTGTTAGGTCCCAATTGTAAATACCACCACATGAATACAATGGGAAAAAAAAAAAAAAAAACTTAGAATATGTTTGAGAGGTTACTATTATGCAACGTCTTGAACTCAAGAGGATAAGCTGATCTATAATATCATACGAAGTTATGTCTGAAGTTTCTATAGTGAAACTAACTCCACTGTTTCAAAAGCTGAAATTAGAAGAAGACATTGAAACACTATTAAACAATACATTTGAAGCAGTTTTTTTTTTTGTTTTTTGTTTTTTTTTATCAAGTCATTCTCTGAAATAGCGGTCAGATAATGTACAGATGCAGAAGTGAACTAGTTTGTCGTTACTATAATAAACTATTCTGACAATTGGTTTAGTTAAAAAAAAATTAATAAAACTTTTTGAAAACACAATGCAATTTGACATGTTAAGAAACAGAACATAAATATCTTCTTTTATCTTATGTTGCATTGAATCTACTGGTTAGTGACGGTTATGTTTGATTAGTAAGCGCAATTTACTGTGAATTTAATTTACAGTTTTATATTTTATTATTAAAAAAATAATACAAATCTAAACGATTTGTTGCAAATTAGCTAAAGTGAGATCTCATTTCTTAACTTTTTTTTTTTTTTACAATTACCGTGAATTCAAAATAAACACTAATTTAATAATGATAAAAATATGTACAACAAAAAGGAATAATGACAGTTTGTACAACAAATTTATTCCTTTTGCATTTTTTCTTTATTTTGGAGGGGAAACGCTTTCCAGTTTTTTTTTTTTTTTTTTTTTTTGGAGAGATATCTGCTTGCACTTTCTATTTCAGTGGAAAAGACTTGCAAAAGAGTTTTTGCAGATTAACTCTTGGGGTAAGATTATCTTAATCCGAAAATTACCCCTTCCAGCAAGTTGACAAATTCCGATCTCGATCGCCACACCAACTGACGGCGAGTTTGGAAATGTTTTTCAATGGCCGAAAATAGGAGAAATTTTATCCATATTTTATTCAAAAAATATACGTTTTTTTGGGAAATAAAAATTGTTATAAGATTCATAAATGCTATTACTTCATGTTGGGTGAGTCAGTTTTCAATCAAAATTAATAGGAAAGCTGAAAAAAATTCTCAAATTCGAAGTTCATAAAGTTTGAAATCATTTTATTTTTTTAAAAAAAAAAGTATTGATAAAATAAGAAAATAACTTTTACAGTTAAAACAAAATTATATTCTGAATTATATTTAAGGTTTTAATATAAAAAATTACCGGTAGATCTTCCAAAAAGTTAACATTAAAACATTTTTTTATCGTAAGTTTGGTTGCTATTATTATTAAAACTATCAATTATAATTTAAAAAGAATTTTAATAATTGAAACTTCAATGTTTTCTCTTCTATTGTAGGAAGTTTTAGATTTTTAATTACAATAGTATTCAAGATATTATAAGTTTTCGAAGACTCCAATTTCCAAAAGACCACTTTAACGGAACCTTAAATAATTTATAAATCCAGAAAATTGTCTTTTTGAACCTTCCCAAATTATTAATACATCATCAACGTATCTTTTGTACAGGAAATCTGCTCCTTTCCATATTTTAACATAAGATGTTTCAAACCAATTCATATACCTTACCAAAGTAATCACATTTTAAATTTTAATTTCCTGGACATTACTATAAAAAATGAAAAAACAGGTCTAACGTTTGAAATATATAGGATTATTATTAACTAGCAGCAAAGCCTGTCGGACGACAGGCAAAAAAAAAATCTGAAAAATCATTTTACTATCAAATATAAAGTAAATGTAATCTAAATACTGTGCTAACTTGTGAACGAAGCTTCTACGGCAAAAATGGTTTTGAGTTTCTAAATCAGCGTAAACAATTGAGTAAGTATGCCAAATTTCATTAAAATGGATGCAGTGGTAACAAAATTATTTGGTTTTGAACCTATGTTTTGTTAAAATTTCAGTTGTCGAGGTCAGTTCCAAGAATAAAATTTCATGGAAACAACATGGAATGACACAATTAACTAATATTTTCATCCAATTTGAGTACTTTGATTCAATGGTACCATTGAGAACCGTTGGATCTATCTTAATAGCTGAATTATATCGAGTTACAGACAGATAGACAGGCGAACTTAGCCAATTTATATATATATATATAACAAATTTTACTCTTTTAAAAAATAGTTACACAGTGTAAACGTTCACCCAAACAAACACAAAAAATCACGTTTAATCACTGGCATTTTCTTAGGCAAGACGGGCCTCAACCAGGGGCCTAAGTGTTGCTAAGGTATTGACGTAAAATGTTCGCAGTGCCAATGATGGCTGTCTTTTGTAATTCAGCTGTTGTTATTGCTGGTGCTCCAAGTCTCGTGTAATAGTCCATAAATTTAAGTGATAGTGTTCCTAGTGCACCAATGATGATTGGCAACACTGTAGTTGTTTTATTCCATATTCGTATAATTTCAAGTGCCAGAGCCCTGTATTTGTTGATTTTTTCCAGTTCTTTTTCCTGGACTCTACAGTCCCCAGGGATGGTAATGTCAATTAGGGTCACATTTTGTTGTTCAATTAATGTAATATCGGGCGTATTAGCTGTTACATGCTGGTCTGTTTGAATACGAAAATCCCAGAGGATTTTAACTTGCCCGTTGTCCAAGACCTTTTCTATACTGTGATGCCAGGGTTTTTCTGATGTATGGAATCCAAATTTACGACATAGTGCCCAATGTATTTTCTTGGCTACATCGTCATGTCGCTTTTTATATTCTGTGTTAGCAATTGTAGAGCACTCACAGATTATATGATTTACAGTTTCTTCTCGGTTGTTAATTGGTATATTTATGTCTGCAGTAGTATCTAGCTGCTGTGGTGTTGTCAAATCTAGTGTATTATCATTTTCATCAGGTTTATCAACCTGTCTTTTAATTTCATCTAATTCCAGTTCTGAGAATAATTTTGTTCTCATGATCATGTGTCGCTGCTGCATTATTCTAGGTTCAGAAATGTCACAGACAGGGTTTCTCTCTGTCCAAATTCCCATCATCCTCTTTTGATATCCACTCACAGAGGGATCGGACATGAAGTAGCATTTTATAATTTCTCGATTTTCATCGATTGTCCACCTTTTTCGTTTAGTTTTTTCCAAGTGTTTGGGCAGCTGGGACTGCCTCTTCCTGTAGCCCACTTGTCGCCTGGTGCCCAGGTTGCTCAGCACCAAACGCAGCCGTTGTTGACCCGGGCCGCGACTGATCCGGTGTAGGATTAATTTTTCTTTGTCTCATCATGGTTGATGGTTGTGGGGGACTCTTAGTTTTCCCCCATAGCTGAGGCCTGTCTGCCTTGGGTGGAATATATATTCCAACACACAAAACTTGAAGCTGGTGGTCTTCAAATTTTGTAAAGCAAAGATTTCAATTAATCATTTGCAATTTGATTTGATTTGAATTTTTTTTTAATGTTTATCAGACCTACTTAGGTGTACTTCTTACCTGTACACCTGTAATGTAGGTTCTGAGATTTTAATCTAAAGGATCATTTTCCACCCAAAAAGAAAAACGAAATGCCAACCATATCTAAAGTTTAATTTATCTAAAGAATAATTATTATTTTTGACTCATAACGCCGAAAGGCATTTAAAACTCACCTTTGTCTAATTTCAATACTGCGCTAACTTGTGAACGAAGCTTCTACGGCAAAAACGGTTTTGAGTTTCAAAATCAGCGTAAAAAACTGAGTAATTATGCCAAATTTCATTAAAATCGGTGCAATGATAACAAAATTATTTGGTTTTAATCGTATGTTTTGTTAGAATTTCAGGTAAAATTTCATGGAACCAACATGGAATGACAAAATGAACTAATATTTCTTCGAATTTGAGTACCCTTGATTCAATGGTACCATTGAGAACCTTGGATCTATCTTAATAGCTTAATTATATCGAGTTACAGACAGACAGACGGACGGACAGACAGACAGACGAATTAGCAAATTATATAAGTTGATTGTTTGTTAAAAAGTCATAATAGAATTCTTATTATTCAAATAATGCCGTCGCAGACATCTAATACAATCCATTTTAGATATCTGTAAAACAATGTTAACAACAATACAGCAAATGAGTAATGATAATTACAATATAATTAAAATACATTTTTACGATCTTTCAGAAAGAAAGTGTCAATGATGTTGTTGTTATCTACCTGACAATGGTTTGCAGCATTCAGAGAAGGACTGTAGATTATTTTTCTTTTTAAAATTAAAGTAGTTTTATAACTTATGGAGTAGAGAAATAGCTTATTTTCTGAAAGTAGTAGATTGTCTCAAAGCAACCGCTTTAATATTAATTTTTCTTAGGAAAATAAAATTCAAGAAAAATATAAAATGTTTACTAGAATTATTCTACGCAGAGAGAAAGAAGAACCACGTTATATGGAGAGAAAAGGACTACTTAGTTGCTTCTGGAACATATTGCTGCAGAAAGCAATAAGCGGCGTCAATGAAAGGAATATCCCATGATTCTATTATTGTTACGACAATATTTTAGTTATATAGTTACAGTTTTGAATTTTCTTCCATCAGATTTTTATCAATTCGGGTAATAATTGTACTCTCGGAGAAAGAAGAATTACCTTGTAAAGAAACAAACTGTTCACTTAGTTGATATAAATCTCTTGCTTGGAACTTATTGCGGCAGAAAGCAATATGGCGATGTCATAAGTACAGGTTACCTATAGTTGATTAAGAACTGATACCTATAGCCAAGCTAGAGATATAATTTGGAACGTTTTGCACTACTTTAAAATTCAGGGTGATAGAATGTGTATTTCTGAATTATTAGGAAGAACTGGTATTGCTACAAATTTGCCCCAGTTGACGGTGAAGAGAATTGCCAAAGAGCAAAAAATAACTGTAGCAGCAGTTTTGCATTTTCCTCGCCCTGGCATTTCTTGTTTGTACATCCGAAGCCACTTTTGGATATGGATGATATTTATATAAACTAATAATAACAGTACATAGGTACATTAAAGATAAAAAAATTTTTTTAAAAAATCAAAATTCTTGTTCTCTTCTACTTTGATTTGCAGAAGTGTAGAAAATAGTTAAGATGCTTTGCAATAGATGTCGCTGAGCATACATAGAAGTAGTAATTCATAACCCATGATTCTCCTTTTCTTAATCGTAATACAAAGTTTAGCAACAGAAAAGAGTGAAATTCAGGAAAATGTAAGTATCAATTAACAATTACGAAATTTCGCAAGCTGTAAAATCATAAATCATCTTTAGGAAAAATAAGCAAAAAAGCCAAAGTTTAACATGCTGTGAAATCAACTAAAGAAACCAAGATAAGATAAGAAAACAAAAGAACAGCACCAGAATCAAATATAAATTGCCTTTCTGATTCAATTGTTGATGTCGAGAGGCAAAACATTTTATTTTTCTTGCTTTTCCATTGTTGGGGCTCACTTCCAGGTTGGCGGTGATTCTCATCAATAGGATCTTGCCTTTCCGATTCTTTTTATCGGGAGAGGCAGGGTTGGGCTGATGAGTCCGTAGAAGGACGAAACGGCCGTACCCAATTCCTATCCTAATAATTGAACCGGAAAGGCAATTTCTATTTGATTCATGTGCTGTTCTTTTGTTTCCTTGTCTTATCTTGGTTTCTTAAATCATCTTTAAGTTAAAAAAAAGGAATCTTTAATAAGTTATAAGTGATATTTCATTAGGTAAAGAATTTATTTAAGTTTAGGAATGTATGTATTTTATTATTAGCAGGAAATTCCTGCAGTCAATATTATAACCTCTAACCATAATTAATGCAAAAGAAATCGAAAATATAAATACCTGTTCTGACATTTCCAAAGTCGTTGCAGAGAAAATTTACTGCAGAACTTTATCCTGTTTTAAAATATGTTTTAAATGTTAAATTTTATAACTTGTTAAATATAATGCAACGTGAATAACTCACAAGGTTTACTTACAAGAATTTCAAATCCAACTTTATTTTTTAGAATTATGATATCATAAAATTATTCATTTGATACCTACAGAACATTAATGGCAATAAAAACTTAATTGTTTATAAAAAAAAAAAAGTTAATTGGTTTTTGAACAAAAAAATTAATATCATCTATATTAAGATCGTTAAGCTATCCTTGTCTTTGCACAACATCTCTTAATAAAAGTAGGGTTTATGTTATACTCATACATTCTTGCTACCTGGATATTTTATATCGAAAAAGAAAGAAAATCTATAAAATGCACAAATTTGTTAGAATTGTTTGCTTTTCACGCATTGAGCCATCATCGATAGCAATCTGGTACAGCTGTTTCATTCTTATTAGGAATCATTAGCCAGATTTAGCTCCGATGCCTGAGCTCAGAATGCGTGCGTACCTATGATTCCGTCTCCCGCTCTCGGAAGTGGGACTCGATTGAAAGCAAACAACAAAAGAAAAAACGCTTGTAACCAATACAGGAAAAAGTACCTCGGCCAGCTTTGCGCTGAGCTCGAAAGGCATTTAATAAAGGCATAAGACCTAACGAAAAGTCGAAAACTTAATAATAAAGAAGGTTTAACGTGCATTAATGTAATATGAAAAGGGAAGAAAATCTATAAAATGCACAAATAGATGTTGTATATCTATTCGGAATCCTATTATTTAACCTATTGCTTTAGGTTCAACTGTGTAAAAGATATAGTAGTTTCTATTGCTGTGTTCCTTAAACTGCTGATGAAGTATTAAGAAAAATTTTGAAATGTTAATCATGAAATTTGTTATTTCTTCACATAATCTGCAGAAAATATAAGCGTTTCAATCACTTACTTACTTCTTACTACTTATGAAATCAATGTAGTTGAAATCTCTAGTCAGAATCAAACTAATTATTTTTACAATGAAAAACAAGATGCCTGATTAAAGAGGTATTTCGAGAAAATAAATCAATTCTTGTTAATAATTTTTTCAGTCGTATAAGTAGCCTATCATTTATAACTTACAATTCAAGTTTTACTTAATTTTAAAATATTATAAATTTGTTATCATAACTTATTTATATTTATTGAAATTATCTTGAATTCTAAAAATTCTTAGATCTTAAAGATAATTGTGCATCAAAATAATGTGTACATATATTTTTTTTCCATTGAAACTGGGCATCTGTGGACCACATGCTAGCCCGACCTGACAACGTCAGGTTGGGGCTAGGATATTCAAGGGGGGGGGGGGGGGGGGAGAGTCACATCTCGTCCAGAATAGCTCTAAGATAGTAAGTCCCAGGGAAAAACGGACGAAACACAGAAGAAGAAAGAAACAACCATGGCCACGCCGGGGTTTGAACCCAGGTTCCGACACACGGCCATACGGCCGACCGCCGTCTAGACCCCCTCCTGTAAACCGGCGTGTAAATATATATATATATATATATAAATATACAGTCAGACTTCGATATACGGTCACCCCTTGGGACCTCGCGAAAGTGACCTTATAAGCGGGATGACCTTATAACCGATTCATACGCATTTGTCAATAAATAAGCATTATATAAATACAGTATAATTCTTTGTAAAATTTAATTACGTACAAAAATAGAAGTTTATTCCGTTATAATTTTTTAATTTAGTTGAACCAATTAAAATTAGGAATCAGAAAGAAATTATTTTTAAAAATTTTAATTCGGAATAAAGATTTTAGAAATAGTACTAGTATGCTCAAGCAAAGTACTAATGTACAACTGACCTTACTTAAAATAATCTATAATACAGGAGTGTCGTGATTTTGGTTTCATCTTTTGTACAATGTTTTCTAAGTTTTGTAATTTCTGAAAGTGTTCTTCAGCTCCCTCATGACTCGTAAAAAAATATCTTACGACATTTAATGCTCTAAGCGCTTCTGCTTGTGTCACCGCTTCATTTTCAATATCACTGTCGTTATCCTCACTTTCTGCTGCAGTGGAATCTAAAACTTGTCAAACAATTTCGGAAATCGAAGCTAGAGAAGTGGTAGCAATTTCATCATCAATTTTCACGTATTCACTTTTCCCTTCTATAGCACAGCCGCGATTTCAGAGATCTTGTATTAACACAGCTAAAGGAATATCGTCTTCATGATCTTCATCAATTATTTGATCAATTATTTCATCCACACTATTTGATGAAAATTGATAACCAGCATGTCGAAAGCAATTTGAAATGCATGTGTTTGACACCAAGCTCCAACTTTTATGAATATAAAAAATTGCATCTAACACAGACACGTGAAACTTTTTTTTCTCATCAATTGCTGAAATCAAATCTTTCAGAAGGAGCTTTCTGTAGTTCAATTTCAGATTTTGAATAACTCCCTGATCCAAAGGTTGCAAAACACTGGTAACATTTGGGGGTAAGAAAACAAGCTCAATTGATTTCAACTGAGGTATGTTGATATGAGCAGGGCAATTGTCTGCGATGAAAACAACTTTTCTTTTATTTTTCAAAAAGTATCTATCGAAACGCCGTATAGTTTTCTCAAATATGTTAGCATTCATCCATGCTTTTTTGTTTGCATCATAATCCAAAGGTAAAGACTTGACATTTTTAAAGCAACGTGGCTCTTGAAATTTTCCGATAACTAGCGGTCTCAGTTTTTCAGAGCCATCCATATTAGCTCCTAAAAAAATTGTCAGTCTTTCTTTACTTTTTTTCCCCCCTATACATTTTTTTTTTCTTGAAAGTAAGAGTTTTGTCGGGAAAGACCCGGAAAAAAAGTCCACATTCATCAACATTGAATACATCGCAATGTTCATACCGCTTCAAAATGTCATCTAACACGGATTTTTTCCAATCACTTAAAACGCTATCATCTACGCCACCGGCTTCACCGCACACTGTTTTAAAATTTAAGTCATGTCTTAATTTATATCTCTGTATCCATCCATTGTTCGCCATAAAATCGTTCTCTCCTAATTCGGTGGCAATTTGTAGAGCTTTTTCTTTCAGTACTAAGCACGATGTAGGCACATTATGTGCTCTAGCAAATTTTATCTATTGGAGAAGGCCTTCTTCAACTTTCTCGTACGGTGATAAACGCTTCCTTTTTTTCTTTCCATTACATGTTTCTGCAACAGTATGCGAGGACAGAATAATGTTGAGAGTCGTTCGTGATATCCCACGCTCTTTGGCAAAACATCTTTCGATACATTACAGTTTTCAAAATCTTCGAAGATTTTCTTTTTCTCTGATAGAGACAACGTTTTTCTTTTTGTCGACATCATAACATAAGCACAGAAACGGTTGGAATGAGATCCTTTCCTTCGACTTCCTGGTGAACAACGATGGACACGTGACGCGATGGGAATTGAGAAATATCCTTCCCACTCATCCAGGCGTGGGAAAGCTGTCCCTTCCGTCAGAAGGAGAAACGACGCCGATAAAAGATCATACCCATGGAAAAATTCTTGGAATTGAATCACTGAAATCATAGACAAAAGTGACCTTATATGCGATTACGGTATTTTAGACTTGACCATTTATCCGATATTTCATATCATAGAATTCTATTCAATGAGCCGGGACTTTAGAAAAGTGACTTTATATGCGGGCTGACCTAATATGCGGGTGACCTTATATCGAGGTCTGACTGTATATATATTTTTTCAACTTTTTGATGATTTTTTCTATTTTCAAAACTTTGTAGTCACTTTGTTTTTAGAGCTTTTTTTCATAAACTTATCAAATCTTTTAGGGTATTCGTTGAACTACAAATAAATATAAAAAATCTGTTCTCGGCTTTTTTAAGGGGGCAGATCTTCGAAGTGACCTCAAAGTTCTGACGTAGATAACTTCCGAATTTTTTTTATTAATTAGGAGCTTTAGAGCAATAACTTTTGTGGATGCTGGATACCTTTAAGGACTCGGTTGTACCGAAACAACCGTTCCAAAATGGCGGTCGATGGAAATTACAAACTTTAAATCCTTATTCCTACATTGTTTCTATAGCTTTTCCCAAAAACTCTGTACAGCTTTAAGAGCATTAGTGTATCTACAAATAAGTTGTAACAAAGTTCCCATATTTCCTTAGTAGATCCTTTCTCCTACAGCCTATACCATTAAATATTCCAACATCACACCAACATTAAAATGTAAACTACATTTAATATCAAAAAAGCAAATTTTCGAGAAGAAAACGTCTTCTCTTTTTCAAGCCTTATAAAATAACAATAAGTTGTAAAGATATGGAAGAAGAACAATATTTCAAATTACATAACTTATTCTTTCCGTTTTTGTTAATCACCCATTATTAGATTAATAACTCCTCGAGAAAAAAAATAACAATATTTTTGATACCAATACCATTTACATATAATCTTTGTTTTCTTTAACATAATATATCACATGACTTAACAATCTAGTTCATTAATTGTAACCTTATTATTGCAATTTCTGCACATTTTATCTATAAAATGTTTAGCTAATCTTACGAAATATTCCTCTATTTCAATACCATCATTCTTATTCACATTTTTTCTTTTTGTGTTCCGGGTACATATACTTTCTATTATTTTTCTTATCTTCGTGTCTTTTTCAATATATAAACTTTTTACCTCGTTGTTAATACAATGATTTCTCTCCACACAGTGTTCTGCCACTTCTTCATTAAATAGAGATTTAATAATACAAAACACAAATCAGGTCATCAATAACTTAAATTTTTTAACTCAAACAATAACAGTAAGTTTAGATTATTTTCTTTAGATGTAATAAACATATACACATAAATACCGGTTAAAAAAATATTAAAAATGGTGGAAGAAAAGTGTAATAAGAATCATACAACTATGTTAGAAAATAAAATGAGTAGTACACAGATAATAGAATTGATTGAATTAATATGTTTTAATTGTTTTTTTTTTTAATTTAATCAAACATGGTTGGTATAAACAAAAAGAAGGCTTTCCGATGGATAGCCATCTCAGGGACCCTATGCAATATATTTTTTAATGATTTTGAAATGAAAAATATCCTTACATAAAACAAAAATAAATTTGATTACATGAGGTATGCTGATGATATCCTAGTTATATGGAAAGGTTCATCAAGACAATTCAAAATCATTTTCGATTTTATAAATAGCATTGATGATAACATAAAATTTAAAATGGAGGAAGAAAATAATAACTGTATTGTTTTTCTAGACTTAAAATTATGTAATAAAGGTAATATTATTGATTACGAACACTATAAAAAGCTTTACCAAAGCAATGTCATGTTAAATAATAATTCTATGCAATTATAATTCTATGCATAGTTTTTTTCCACAAAAAAAACATTAATAAGGAATAATTTACAGAGAATTACAAACAACACTCTAGATGAAAAAAATGGGCAAAAAAGATTGAAAATTTCAAAAGAATACAATACTGTCAGGAATACCCGAAGAAAATTGATAAAAGAAATGTAGATCTTATTTTCTAAAGAAAAAAGAAAGTCTAAAAGAAGCCAAAGAGATTAAAAATATAATTAGAGTACCTTATAATGTTAAAATCTCTAAAAGGATAAATAACATTTGTAATTCTAAAGATATATCAGTTATAAGAGTGGCAAATAAAAATTTAGGATCTTTGAAACCAAAGAAGGAAGAAAATGACATAATGCAAACTATGGCTGTAATATACAAATTAAATGTAGGACTTGTAACGGAATATATTTCGGTAACACTGGGAGAATGTTGGAGGAACATGTGAAAGAGCAGATAAGTGCATTCCGAAATAACCACCCAGAAATCTCTAACTTGGCCCATCATTGCCTAGCCTTGGGACACGACCCTGAGCCAATAGTTAAGGTACTATACAAAAACATATACAACAAAGACACAAGGTTTGTACTAAAAGCATGCATAATTAATAATTTCAATTGTTGTAAAAAGCAAAGGGGCATAGATGTAAGGTCAATGACTTTGGAAAAATTTAAAGAAAGCTATAGAAACATTGAATTATTTCAATAATTATCACATTGGTTAACAACAGGCAGCTGATTTAACAAATGTATGTAACTTAATTCTTTTAACAACGGGCAGCTGTTTTCAACAAATGTGTGTGCCAACTTAGTTCTATACTAATTATTGTAAGTAACTTAATCTTTTAACGCAGCGTGCTCAGTATTGTATTAAACAAAATATCTGTATACTTTATATCTTCTTAAAAACGCCAAAAATTCAATAAAAACACACAAACTATATGTAGATTATTATGATATATTATTATTATTATGATATATGCTTATCATAAGCCAAGATTTAGTAGTAAGATATAGTTTATGTGTGTTTTTATCTGTATACTTATTTATTGTAATGAACAAAATGTATATAGGTTGTTTCTTTGCCATAAATGCTTACTATTGTGATGTTTGTAAGAACTATTCGATGTATTTAGAAGCCTGATTAAGCAGGACAAAGCCGTTGCCTGAGAAATATTGCAAATGAAGAAAAAAAGAAAATGTGCTGTGTTTCATTAGTAATGTTTATTATTAAATAAACTATCTATTTTTAATTTTATAGCTATTGAATTTCCAAAATTGAAAGCAATAATTTTGAAAATAATTTAATAATGTACATGTTATAATATTTCTACACAAAATAACTTCATATCAAAGCACAATTTCTAATTTAGTAAAAGTTTTCATAAAATAAAAATGGTATTTTTACCTTTCCTGCAGCCGTTATGGAACAAACACTTTTTCGTCTTCTCTCCCACAACCACGAAATTAATGAACATACGGGAAATTCTCAAATTAAGGCGTGACGGCTACTGTTGACATCAGTAAATGGTTAACAGACTAATCATTATAATAATTGAAATAATGATTGCAATATTGATTCTGATCTTCCTTGTGACACAATAATTACCCAAGTATAGGTTACGATATTAGTTAGTCGTAGATATTGAATAATGTTTACTATTTACTCTAATATTACATTTGAAGCAAATAAATATTGTAATCCCTATAAAATTTGGAAATAATATTCTTCAAATTGAAGGGACTGAATTTACTTTTACATCGATTTAAATTAAAATCATAGTTGTTGGAATGAATATAGAATCTCCAAAATCTAAAAAAACAACAATAAATGCAGAATAAAAATTAAAATGAATTCATTCTGACGATTATTCTTATTGATTTCCGTATTGAGACATCGCTGATTACTGGCAGCTGACGATCACCAAAGGGCATAAAACAGGTGATCCTTCAGTATTCCTTAGTAAACACTTTGTCTCACTCATTGTTGTTTATGTACATTTTATGTGGGTTTTATTCTATTAATGCGCTTCGAAAATTCAATTGAGGCCAGCGGAATGCCAGCACAGGAATTTTTTAATTTACTTTTTTATTTCGTATTTCTGGTTGTTTTTTTAGGGTTCATTCGGACGAACGTTCCTCTTCACCTTTATATTGAGACCACGTTGTTTACTTATAACCACTCAAAACCAATAATCGCCCAAGAGCGTCAAACAGCCGTTCTGGGATGTCATTCACTTGGTCTCACCCACTGCTGTTAATATCATAGTTATAGACTATGTTATATATATTGAATATCCAAATGTAAAGTGGTTATTGAAAATGTAAGGAAACTCTTAGTAAAAACAGGAATATTGGAAATATTTATGTTATCATATTTGTTTTTTTTGTATATTTGTTTTTTGTTTTGTTTTTAGAATGTATTAATTTTTTGTAGCAATAACTTTTTGCAGTACAATTTCAAAAGTATTTTTAAAAACAAGTAGTTTCATATAAAAAAAAACAAGAAACGGAAATACATCCACCCCAAATGCAGAAAAAATGATGGTGACTCTTTGCTTTCGTTCTGGTAATAAGAAAAAATTGTTTGTCTTTGAAATGACAAGAATCCAATTCATTATGCAAATGTTATATCATAATTCATAAATAAAATCCATTACAGGTTTTCTTTTTTTCGTTTAATTTCAAGTAACATCATCTGTTACTTCAGTTATTATTTAATAATTTAATAATTAATTTTTCATGAGCTTTTAGCCAAATTTAGTTAAAAAAAAAACCAATTGCATGATAGTTTTTAATTAGTTTGTTTTGAAATTTAACTTAGACACATTGGAAGGCCAATGAAATATGTTCTAAATGAGAAGCAATTTAGATAATTATTCCTGTAGCAGTTTGATTGGATGCAGTGACTCATTTAATACTTACCAATAAGTCAGCAAATATTTCATCTCTTTAGATGAGTATTCCTATCAAATTGTACGTTATATATTTATAAATTAATTCTTACTTTTATTTATTTATTTATTTATT
>JAFIDM010098693.1:50470-86378 GCA_023159025.1 Thereuonema tuberculata | reverse complement strand
TTTAATTTCAATTTCAAAATTTAAGTTTGAATTTCCTTTCGTTCTAAATTTTCATTATAAATTAAGGACACTAGTAAAATTTAAGAATTTTATATAAACCTCCAAGAAAATAGATTGATCATTTCGATTTAGAAAAAAAGAAGAAAATTAGCTAAATGAATTGCTGTTACTCATTTCTTTGGTGACGGGAGTTATCAGGCCTGACACAGGTCGCTCTACGATGTTGCTACACAGAGCTAGTTTTTTTAATTGCTGAATACTATCCAATTTAATTTTAATTTTCTCGTTTTGAATTTTAGAACTTAGATTTTTGGTTTAATTTAAATGACCCAAGTTTAATTTTTATTTAGATATCCTGCACAGTAACTAATTATTTATTCTAAATATTCATGTAGACAAATTTAGTCTCATTAAATAGTGAATACTTTTTCCCAATTCATATTTTTCAAAGTAAAAAAATATTAGTCTTAACTATATTTGTAAAATAAAATACTTACATTCCAATTTCTTCAAGTCCAACTAAAGGGAGAAGATTTTTTGGTTTGATATGACTTCCACAATATTCTAAGTTATTCATAGCCGGATAATGTAAAACAAAAACAATACACATTTCTTCCTCTGTTGGTACGTTTCCCTAAAATTAGTAAAAACAGTATATTTTAATAATTAATAATTTGAAAGACATAGAAATGAAATAAATCTGAAGCAATTATAATGCATTGAGTTAAAATATTCCAATACAGATTCCCTGGGGTCACGGGAGGGAAGACTCCAGGCATTTTCTCAACTCTGGATTGAAGTCAATTGGCCGTTGGATAGCTGGAAGTAAGAATCTCGGCTTTTCTGATCACGGTACTGACTTGAGGTCCACTGGTCAGATCTAGGCCTGCAAGTCTTAATCATCGGGAAAGAAATCTGTTACCCATTCTAAAGAGGAATGGTTGGGCCCAAGGAACCATTTGGAGGTGGAAAATAGTCCAACCTCTGTCGGGATTGAATCCGGCTCCTTCATCCCGCAGTCAAGCCCTTTATCACTAGGCTACCGTTCCGCATTACGATTCATAAATTATAATAATTACATATATCATAACCGTATTAAAACATTGTTGTGATGAACTATAAAAGAACGGAATCATTATTGTCGACTTTGTTATTTCAATGCATTGTATAGCCATCCTTTTCAGAAAACTTTAAATATTTAAAATTTTCAGAAAACATTCAATTTCGAATATTATTACCTTCCAAAAGGTTTTAATTTAAATGATGCATATAATTCAACTATGCTCCGTATCACATGGTCGACTTCTTCGAAAGTTGTGTATCGAAGTCACACGATACACAACACAAAACTGGTCAGAAACAATACGAGTGACCAACTTCACTTCATACTTACAAAACTTCTAACTTTATTCCTCATATTCATAAATCCAGAAAGCGATATTTCGCAGAACTCCTATCGATCTGCTTCTTTAGGCTCAATTACAACTTCGTAAACTGAATAAACGATTCAGTTACAATTCATAAAACAAACAAGATTTGAATAAATGATTAATTTCCAATTCATTAAGAATAATTTATAGCAGTGTCCCACTGGTATAACGAAAAATCCACATCATAAACAAGGTCATATGAAATTACATTGAATATTTAAAGATTAAGAAAGGTCATATAAAATAACATTGTATTTCATAAAAATTTCTCCTCTTTCATACTATCTTAATAGAAAGATAAGATATTAAGAATAAGTAAACCTTTATCCTTGTTAATGGGAAGCTTTGGAATGTACATGCTTCAAGTACATTTCTACTATATATATTTATTAATTTGGAACATTTCTTCTGAATCTGGGTTACTTCCTTGGGTTACAAAGGTTTTGGTTATTAATATTAACACGTTGTCTTGTTTTCAAGATATTATGAAAGGGAAAATGCATGAAAATATATAGTTTTTGTACGATCTGTTATTCCTTCCTTCATTCATTCATTCATTTTATTTCCATTAGATTTTATCAAAGTCCTTTTAGAAAGCATTTGTGTAGCTTCCTATTAACAGCTGCTACCGTTGAGTACATATATAATATATATTTGAGATATTAGTTACATATTATACATTTTTGAGCTAAGTAAAAAGAATAAAATTGCCGATTATAGCAATATATTAATTCACAATTTAAGACGAACATTTTTGAATAACGGAAGTTGACATAAACAGTTAACTAAGTATACAAGGTTGTTGAATTTTTGGAAGTTATAGGCCTACATTAATAAAAATCTATGATTAATGTTTAAAAACAGTAAATACAGTATGTAGAATATGTATAAATAATGCATATAATGTACATACACATACACGCACACAAAAACACACAAACACATGTATACATTATGATTTAAAGTTCAATAAATTCTTATGATCTTTGTTATGATTTGAATTCTTTGTTACATAATTTACCGGCTGGGCATTGCTTGTAATTTTTTATTAAGGAATTGTAACTGAATTACGCATTCAAAATCTTGTTTTGTTTACGATGTTTTTATCGATAGAATGTCTGCGAATTATCGCTTTACCTTCTGGAATTGATATGAATATGAGAAATAAGAGTTCTTTTTTTCATTATGTATGTATCGCTGAGTGGTTATTCTTTCACTTCATGCTGTTTCTTTGCTTATGGTTGGAATTCATCCGTCGCCAGTCTTCAATCTTCCCTCACCAGATGTTTCCATTTCCCCTTCTAATAACATAGGATAATTAAATCTTTATACTTCTAACTTGTATGGAAACATTTACTAAAGTATATAACTTCCTGCGCGATATTCAGCGGTTTAAATTTTCACTTTATTCTGTATTAACCTTTCAGAAGTATGTGGATCAACAATCATTTGGAAACAGATTTTGACGAATAAATTAATAACGTGCTGATGCGACCTGATAACTGAGTGATCGTAACATTTAACATAATGAGGCTTTGATTGTCATTGGCCATTTTTGAAGAATAGGAATTAGGAGTAAATAAATTCTTCAGTGTTGTAGTCAGTTATAGTAGGGTTTAGGTCTTATCCAACTTTGCAGTACAGTAGAACCTCATTATAACGGACCCCATTATAACGGACGTCGCTTATAACGGACAGTTTTAAAAAAAATTGTCAGCCTACAATTAAGGTGACGAAGTGAAAGACCATTTAAATTTTGTTATTCAATATGTTGAACAATCGGCAAATGAATTTTTTTTTGCATATGAAAATTTACGACATTTCCTTCAGTTATTAACTGAAGAGATAAGAAGCAAACAAACCCAGCAGAAAATAAATTATTTTTTTCAAACCAATGTATGTAAGCAATCAACATGAACCAGGACCTTCTTGTTATAAAGATAAATGCAATGTATACGTACACACACATCTTTTTCAATTCAACCTACTATGTTGAAGGCTATTTTTTTTATTTGATATATAATAAACACTTTGTATAGCTAGCTATTGTACTTTCATTGATGTACACCCTGCTGCATTACACCCCTATAAGTATTATTTGTTATAAACCGGACTTTCATTAAAACGGACAACCTTCAGCCCCTATTAGTCCGTTATAATGAGGTTTCTCTGTACTTCCGATTAAATCAAATTAAATTTAAATCAAATTTAATAGAAGATTAAAATACAGCAAATATCCGCAAAGTGTGTACAAAACCTGTAAAACACTTACATACACTTACCATCTATATAATAAATGCGAGTGTTTGTTTGCTTGTTTGTCTTGAAAAAAAGTCATTTCTCAGCTGATCTTAAACAAATTCGGTACACAGATTCACATGCATCCCATTATAATGCATGAACAACCCTGGATTTGCTCTAAGAGGTATAAATGAGTAGCGAGGGCAAACATTCTTGAAGGGTATGTATGTCTCTGAAAACCTTTTTTGTTGTAAAAACGAAACTTGATATGAGTGTCTTTGTCAAAATCTAAA
Organism: Thereuonema tuberculata; assembly: GCA_023159025.1. Classification (NCBI taxonomy): domain Eukaryota; kingdom Metazoa; phylum Arthropoda; class Chilopoda; order Scutigeromorpha; family Scutigeridae; genus Thereuonema; species Thereuonema tuberculata. The sequence continues at coordinate 82,414 of JAFIDM010098693.1, read as the reverse complement.
ATATGCCTACTTGTCGAATTTTCGATATTCGGATCCTAAAGTATATAAATAGGAGAGGCAAACTTTCTTCAAAAGTATATGTATCTCCTACACAGCTTGATTCGCAAGCACGAAATTTCACGTGAGTATTTTGTCAAAATCTAAAGTATATTTATTCGACAAATTTTCGATATTTGGCTACTAAGCGTTGTAAATGAGAAGGGGACAGACTTTCCTGCAGGATATATAAATCTGAAAAACCATCTGCATTGGAAACATGAAATTTCAATGAGTGCTCTTTGTCAAAATCTATAATATATGCGTTCGACGAATTTTCGATATTCGGATCCTTAGGGTGTAAACGGTAGGGCAAACATTCTGCACAGGTATGCGTATCTCCGAAACCACTTGAGTTTGAAACACGAAATTTAACATTTGTGTTCTTTGTCAAAATGTAAAGACGAATTTCCGATATTCAGATCATAAGGGATGGAAACGGGAGTGGAGGCTTTTCTGCAGGATATGAGTATCTCCCAAACCGCTTGAATTGCAAACATGAAATTTGACGTGAGTGTTCTTAATTCTAAGTTTCCTTTTTTTTCTTATTTGCTTTTTTTTTTTTTTTTACATTACGTTTTTGGACCGAAAGCTTTTCGACCGAAGCGACGGTAACAGATCTATAACATAATTTGTAACTACAACGTTCCTTTCTTACAAATTGGAAAAGCTTCAGTGTGGTCACACAGTTTTTCTTCGTCGTCCACATCAGGCAACTCTTTTTTTGTAACCTGTGCAAAGCATGGTATTTCTGCTATTAGTGTAGAATACAGATTTCCCCAAAAGTCAGTACATACTACAACTCTTGGATTCTCAATTCTTGGATCAAGTGATCCAAGTCTTAGATAAGAGATGTATACCTAACAAGTCCCGTCTTCAAATTTTATTATGTTAAATTAGTTAAAAAGTTTAGGCGAACACACAAGTTTAAAAATAAACATTTTTTTAAAAAAAAAATCTGACATTTCTGGTTTCCTTAGCAGATCCCTTACGAAATACTGGAATTATAAGAGTCTAAAATGGAGAGGCTCAAAAAGATGAGAATTCTATGATATGATAATGAGATAGGTGGCAAGTAGTATGATGTAGCAAAGGCTCTGACGACAACCAGCAATCCAAGATTTTCAATTTAGCAAAGGAATAAGAAAGATTTGGGGTTGAATACGCAAATTTCATTATTTTATATAATATCTACTCAGATCTTAATCTCTGTTGCTGAATCTTATCGCCTTTACAGCACTCTTAATTTCTCACTGGTTTATACTATTGACTTATGTTATCTTTGAGACTCTGAAAGGTTTTCTACTGTACATATTACTGTATATAATCCTGCGCTTCAATAGTCTTCCTCATCGGTCACTGAGGATCGCCCTTTCTATGAAATTGCGCTGGCTTCAACGTCTTTCCACATAGTGAAGTGACCTAAACATTTTCAAAAATTAGTTACCATCACCTAAAGAAACGACATAAACATTAGAAACGTTTTTGATTTGCCTATTTTATGAGGGGTATCTAAATTCCTTGTTGAAAATTTTTTGGATCTGATTAATCTACGTTAGTGAAAGTACTTCAAGTGCATGAGTTTGATTTAATTTCTATATTTAAAACTTACCACAGTAGTTTGGTTTTTTTCTGAAGTATCATAGATGCATTCTATGCCTAAAGTATCATTCTGCAGAAAAACAAAGAAATTAGTTTATATTAAATATATCTGAAGGATGAACAGAATTCAAACACTGTTTTCAACGTAGTTACTTTCTCTTATTTTACTTGGTTTGAAAATTAAAATAATATAGAATTTGCTTACTTGCAACATTTTAAGTTTGTTCTTTAGGAATCGAAAACCCTGAAATTAAATAATAAAATGAAATTTGTAAGAGATCTTTGTCACTAACGCGATTGCTAATGTGAATTTTATCAGAAAAGTTCCTTAGAACTATTGGGTAAGTGCGAAAGTTCTACTTGTTTTTTGGATATGAAAATTTGCAATGGAATTGCCCTCACACATGACATTGTAATGACGCAAATCGTCTGCCAATCAAACGTGCGGATTCCTCATATATAAATGCATCGTGTCTCACAAAGTTAATAATCTCAAAAAAAATATCCGAGGGTGTAACATGGAAAGCGAGAAGGAGCATATAAGACATTGTTTGTTATACGAGTTCGATAAAAAGAATACGGCAGCTGCAGTATGTCGCAATGTTTGTCAAGATTATGGGAAGGATACAATAGACGAAAGCACATGTCGTCGATGGTTTCGTAAATTTAGGGAAGGAGACAGAAGCTGCCAAAATCAGGCTAGGACTGGACGGCCATCACACGTTGGAGAGGACGATATTGACCAAGCCATAAGGAACAGCCCGAACCCAACCGTGCAAGAATTAGCGGAGACCTTCAACTTACACCGGTAGAGAGACGGCTGGGTAAGTTGGGTTTTACGAGAAAGTTGGATCGTTGGGTTCCACACAATCTGACAGCTAATCAACGGGATGACCGCATCGCCATCTGTGCTTCCTTGCTTTCCCGGAGCAAAAATGACTCATTCTTGACACGAATTGTGACAGGAGATGAGAAGTGGGTTATGTACCGTAACGTAAAGCGTCGTAGGACTGTGTGTCGCCCGTCTGATCCGCCTGCATCGACTTCGAAAGCTGAACTTCATCAGAAGAAGGTGTTATTGAGTGTGTGATGGGATGTGCAGGGAATAATTCACTGGGAGGTCCTGCCACTCAACCAAACCATCAATGCTGCCTTCTACTATCTACAGTTAGACAGACTGCATTCAAATTTGATAGCAAAGCGGCCAGGTCTCATCAATCATCGCGGTGTTATCCTTCATTACGATAATGCCAGGCCACATGCTGCTGTCATCACTCGCCAAAAGTTACGGGGCTTTAGTTGGAAGGTTTTACCCTACCTTCCCTATTCTCCTGACTTGGCACCAACTGACTGTCACCTATTTCGTGCGTTGAACAATTTCTTCAGTCAAAAACTCTTTGATGATCTTAATGCTTTGAAAACTGCATTCCGAAACATTTTTGACTCGAAACCGCCGGAATTTTACCGCCGTGGGATTCATCGCCTATCAGAAAGATGGCAAGAGGTCCTAGATAGCAATCGGGATTATGCACAATAATAGGTCATTTTGCGTTTATTTGCTCTTCTTCATGGGTAATAAAGACGGGTAGAACTTTTGCACTCACCCAATACATTGTAATAAACCGTCTGGTCTTGATTGAGCTTGAAGAAACTGAATTCAAGATAAATCAAATCTCCTTACAAATACCGTAAATATTAAAAAACATACTTTAATTTAATTTAATTCAAATCTTTATAATTTAAAAAATTAAAATCATTTTTAAATTCAAGTCTTTATAATTTAAAATTTAAAATTCTTTCAATTGTCTTTCAAATGTCTTATAATATTAAGTCATATTTTCGAACCATCTTCTTATAAACTTCAAAACATGGCCTTCTTCTTGTCTTTCAAGCCTCTCTTTCATTCTTCCGTATTTTCATACATAAAGCTTTTTATGTATGCTTTTTCATACATAAAGCTTACTTATTTCTTCTCTTCTTTGATACTTAATGCTTTTCATCTTACCTATTTCTTCTCTTCTCTTCTTTAATACTTTAATAATCAAATATAGTTTGAATTCTTGAATTGCATTTTTTTCAAACATCTCCGTAATCCATTAGTGTTAAATTAAATCTCCTTACAAATACCGTAAATATTAAAAAACATACTTTTAATTTCTTCTAAATCATTACATCAACACGGCGCAATATTTCAGAAAGCTTAAACGGCCTTTCCTTTCTCAAGCGATGTTATAAAAATTCAAAAGGAAAGGAGAAACCATCTTTTCTTTTAAATTTTCTTTTAAATTTTTCTTTTAAATTTCTTACAAATCCTTTGCAGTCCAATACTATTTTTATTTAGGTAAGGAATAAACACTTTTTTCTTTTCCTTATCCATATCCAATTCCTTTATTTTGAATGTGTTGAACTTTTGGATACTATTATCGATAAAAATTTCAGTATATACATTTTTCATTAGAATTGTTTTCATTTTATCAATTTCTATTTTGTAATCTTCTTCACAGCTTGATGACCTATCAATCCTTCTTAAATAATTTTTAATGATGTTTCGTTTTATATGAAAACTATATCCTGATGCTTCAACATAATGTTCTTTATCATTAACTAATTCATCCATTTTCTTTATGTATTCATTTCTGTCATTATGTATTCATTTCATATAAAAGGATTTGTAAGAAATTTAACATTGATGTAGGTTTCTATTACAGTAATAAAATAAAAAATATTATTTGTAATAAAATAAATACAAGTGACAAAAAAGGGGAAATGGGGGCTATTTACAAAATAGAATGCATGATTTGTGATGCGTTCTATCTTGGAGAAACCAAAAGAACAATAAAAGAACGGGCATTGGAGCATAATTCATACATAAAAAACAAATTAGAGGAGAAATCGGAATTGGCTGAACGCTGTATGAATAAAAATCATTGTGTAAAAAATGAAATCAAAATTGTATGTATTGAAAAAGATTGTAAAACGAGAAAAACCATGGAAAGTCTACTCATTAGAAATACCAAAAAGATAAATATTAATAGAAATGAAGGTGTTAATGTAAACAAATTTATTGTGGAAATGGCCAAAGAGTTTAACAATATATGTATTTCAAATTGTAAAAATAAGGTGAAAATTAAAGAATTAGGAGAATAGCATTTGTAAGTATTGTTGTAACAATACAATTTCATGAATGTCTCATATCTGTATCGTTTTCCTCTACTTGTTTGTAACGTATTGTTGTTGTTTTTTAGGCTTTGAAAAAGAAAAGAAGTCATGTCTTTTCGAAAATTAAGAAATATTTATTTCAATAAATGTATGATTTTATACGTTTATTTTGTTTTTATTTTGAAGATTTGAAGACTTTTCAATAGATAGAATGTCTAGAAGAGGGAGAATTAAGAAGACTTATGGTAAACACACTCTTTATTGTTTAATTATTTCACGTGTGTGAATTCTTGGTCTGCATTATTATTATCATTTTCTATTTGAAGCTAAGGAAAGGGAGATGTTTTCTCCTTTCCTTTTGAATTTTTATAACATCGCTTGAGAAAGGAAAGGCCGTTTAAGCTTTCTGAAATATTGCGCCATGTTGATGTAATGATTTAGAAGAAACTGAATTCAAATTCGAATCGAATTAGCAGTAGCGAATGCTTTGGAAAACTATACAGACCGATACTTACAGTAAAGGGTACCATTCACCATAGTATTTTGAGCTACCTCTCATGCCCACATAATAATAGTGATTACATGCACTGATTAATGACGATTAAAAATAGATAGCCATCCATTTCTCCTATTTCTAAATATTATATCTCTTGATAAATATATATTTAATATATATATGCTCACTGACAAAAAAACTCGACACACCCTCCAAAAAAAAAAATAATTCGGTAATAATGAAACTTCACATGAAAAAAACGTTTCGACCGAATATGCAAATAATCAAAACTTCGCACCCAATGAATGTATAGCCGGAGCTACAGCGAATTGGAACTGAGCATCGTGATGGTGTATAAATAGAGCGAATCTCGCTTTCAGGAATAAAACTTTTAGTAGATTTGGATTACGTTTTCCTAAATTGACCGTAACAATGCCTCAACCGGCGAATTCGCAGCCACTACGACCAAACCACGGAGTTGGAAAGAGGACATGCCATCGGACTACATGAGACTGGATGAACAAACCGACGAATCGGTCGGAGCGGTACTGCAATTGGACGATGCTGGCAGGAATTGGTCCTGAACGGCAAATTACAGTGACAAGAGGATAGCGGACGGTCTAGGGCAACGACAGAACAGGAAGATAGTGATTCTCAGAAAACTGTTACAGCACCAGATTCGTCATTATCAATCATCCAATGAATACTGAATACTGAAGTGACACCCGGATCATTCGTAGAAGACTACGGGAGCTGAATCTACAGTCGTGGAGCCCATTAAGCAGCCTATCACTGACTAGTATGCACCATCAAGAGCGATTGCAGTGGTACCGGGCACGATCAGTGTGGAATTGTGCTGATTGGGGACGAATTGTCTTCAGTGATTCCCGCTTTTAACTGAACCCCGACGACCAGCGCAGACGTGTCTGGAGACGGTCCTGACATCATTAGGATCCCGCTCTTACTGTCGCATGCTACATGGATCGACAACAGGGAGTTTTGGTTTGGGGTGACATTTCGGTTGATAGCCGGATCCTCTTGGTAGTCCTCCGCCGCACCTCACAGCAGAGCGGTACGTTGGCGAAATTGTATGACTGATTGTTTTGCCGTTCTTTTCCCGGCATCCTGGGCTTACTTTTCAGCAAGATAACTCCCGGTCGCACACGGTACGCATTTTCAATGTTTGTCTTCGTGGTCTTCTGTCGCGACTTCTTGTTTAGCCAGATCTATTGAGCATATTTAGTATGTGATGGTGCGGCGCCTGCTACCATTGCAGCATGTCGACGAATTAGCCCGCTAATTAACCACTTGAGGATAGGCGGGGCTTGATAGTTACAAAATATCCACCAGGCTACTGCTGGGCTTGAGATATAAACAAAGCCACGTGCTTCATTTTCACCAATATAGATAGAGAGGGTGAAGTAAAAGATTTGATTTGGACGAAACTTTTGGAAGCGTTCCAAAATTTTCTACCGGATATGGAATTGATACTATTGAAGGACAGGGTAGCAATGTATTATCAAAGAAGGATATCTTTTATTTATTGCTACCAATTTATATTTATTTTCATTTACGTTTATTTATATTATAAATATGTTTGGAAAGCATCGACAACGCGTTTGCTTTTGTAAAGGCTTTGCAATCAAGATACCAAAAAAAATCAAAACAAAAAACAAAACTGAAGCAGTAAGACTTGTGTATTTTAAAGAAAGAAATGCTGATAGCAGATTCCAAGCGATGTAGCATTCTGTGGCTGAAAAGCAGGTTCAGCAATTTCATTATATTACGTATTGCTAATCATATTTTTCATATTCGTATTTCATATTTTTCATTAGGTTTACCTAACGATCCATCAGAACTAAAATATGCAGGAAAAGGATCACATCTAAAGAATAAAGAACAACAATTTTAAAATTATAAGTTAGAAATCCTATAATTAAACAATAGATAATTTAAGTGATGAAATAGAAACTTGTACCTGAAATTCGAAATAATAGTTGTCTTCCACAGCAGGTTTCAGTTCTTTATTGTCTCTAAATGTGTGGAGTTTCATTTGCCTTACTATTACAAATTTAAAATAACAAAATATAATTTGCAAAAATTGGTTCATAGTAATAATTGTATAAAACTTAACGATACTTCAGTAATTTTCTTAAGAATATAATTATTCCTTAAAAACGATAAGATTTGCTGTATTTCACTGAATCCTCCATAAATATTGGAAAGTGGCATAATAAAAACATAGGAAGTATCATATATTAGTTAAATCTATATTACTAAAATCTTTTATTTGTCTGTCTGTCTGTCCGGCGCAAGTTCCTGAGCGAATGGAAAATTGAAATAATTTTTATAATGGAACGTCCGCGACAGGAATCGAACCTACAACCTTCTGATAAGAAGTCAGACGTCTTATCCATTAGGCCAAGATGACTACTACTCACTTTATATTGTTTTTTGAGTTATGTGTCCTTCTCCTTCCCCCAATCAATAATGAATGAATTCAACCTTTTTTTTTTTTTTGAATCTCAAGATGTTTTATTTAATTTCGATCCGTCTGTTTATTTTTAATTCGAAAATGACAATTAGAACTCTAATTGCAGATATGTTAGAATTTGGTTGAGTAAGAATATTATACTTAAAATATTCCATGTGATATTGAAAAACAAGCAAGTATACACGGGAGATGTTTGAATAAAAAATAGAGTCAAGAAAGAAAGAAGCACCATTTCTATTAGGTAGAATACTGAAAATCACTATTTGTAACTTAAAAATCTATACTAACTCAAAAACAACTGAAAAGTAAATCTATATTACTAAAATCTATTATTTCTCTGTCTGCAATTGTTGTAATTTGTGAAAGTAGAAATAATTTCTACAAGTTCGCTAAGGGAATCGAACATGCAATCTTCTGCTCCGAAGTTAGACGTCTTAGCCATTAGACCACGAGCACTACATTCTAATCTCTATAAAAAATAAAAATATATCATAGATATATGATTCACACACTGGTTCTAAAAGCAGTCGTGGATTGAGAGAATATAGACATCAAAACTTAAATTTAAAAAAAAAAAAAAAAAATAAATTAAATTTTAGTTTTTGTTTACTTGATGTAATTTGTGTGTGTGTGTGTGTGTGTTTTTTTTTTTTTAATAAATACAAAGTTGTTTTCCGTTTCATGTGCGAGGCTTCCGGAGCGAAGCGGCGGGTAGCCGACTAGTTTATGTATAAAATTAAAGTTAAGTATTTTCTCTATTTTGTTTTTGTCTTTTTTAGAGGAATGTTACTTGGATTTATTTTATAAATTACCTGAATATATTTCAATTTATTATTTTCTGTTCACTAAAAATTTACAAATTTAACTCTCAGCCAAATTAAATAGCCCAAAATATTTTTATGTAACTTCATTAAGTTTTTATTTCATTTTGTGTAAATATAGCAATAATGTAACTTACGTAGCTTATGTCCATGGAAGAAAAAGCCAACTACAGTTATCCCATCATCTGGAATATTCTAAAATGATTAACAATAATTTTTTAGTATGATATAACAATAATGTGAAATTTACTTATTTTTTACTTATATTTTTTTTTCATAATTTTTATCTAATCTTGTTAAACAAAACCGTGGTAAATTTAAAATAAAATATTTTTAAAAAAAAGTCGTTTTTTAAACTAAAATTCCTGGAGAACAACATTTGTTAACTGGTCTGTATATTTGTCAATTAGCATTTGATCCGTTTTATATTAAATGCTGTTATGGGTTTTAATGATCTTAGCATAACTTGAACTTCAACGTTGCTTATGTCATTTTAAATTTGTAGGTACTTAGCTAATTTCATTAAATCGTAAAAGTAGAAATTAAATGAGTTTGGATATCCAGAAATAATTCAAAATATTCTATTAGGATTCTTTTCTAAATGTGTTTTGTTTTACTATTCTTACATCCACAAACCTGTCTTATACAGCTTGAAGCACATTCCCCCAAAACTGGAAAATTCTTTTGTCCAGGAGGAATTACCATTAATGGACTAATTTGATGTACAGCCATGAAAATACCTAACGTATTCTTTGGTTTTTCGGTTGTGACATATACTGTAATCCCCGATTTGTCAATTAAATCTAAAAGAAGAGTAACAATTATTATATTAGTTTGGCAAGCACTAAAGTTAGAAGAATATTAAAAGCAAAAAGAAAGATAAAAATTCATTTGCCCTCTTAGTCCTGACAATAAATAATTTTGTGAAATCATTAAAATCCAGAAAAAGCATTAACAATAGATATCAAAGTAGATTTAACGTTTACTAAGTGATATCTTACAAAACTGTTTCACATTATTGATGATCTTCAGCTGCGTTCAACTGAGCGAGTTACATGCTTCTAGGTAGTATTGATGCCAGTGGTCAAATTGGCACTTCAAAGTCCGAGATCATATGTTTGGTTAAAAAATAAAAGTCTGAAAAATTAGCGATTCTTTAATCTAATAATGTAACGTGTGAATCCTAAGAAACTTAAAATGAAATGAGTAAAAATCATCCTGAAAATTTTAAAATTGACCACTATCGATCAGTTGCCTTTTTCAAGTATTGAGAATTACAGATATTCACGAATATATATGAAGAAGCAAGATATGCAAAGAAGAAGGTTAAACCATTCTTCTGCTTCGGGGGGGGGGGGGGGGAAGGAACTATCGTACGTCATCAGAATATCACACATCAGTATACCTTTGCCCTTTTTTCCCCCTTTACCCTTTTTTCATTGTAGCAATTCTTTTTGGTTAATATCTGGAAAGATTCATTGGCTAGTCTTTTATTTTATTTTCCAATTCCAATTGCCCTGGTTGTCTTTATGTCCGGTTGATGCTGGCATCCCGATGCATGCTTAGCTGTATTATACTGATCAGCATACTCTGTTCTTATAGGTTTTTGTGTTGTATTAGCTGAGTCGAGAGATCTCTGGAGGACAGTTCCATATACAAGCATACGTGATCTTTACACTAAATTGCGTTTAATATATTATTTATATAAGAACTTTTAAAATATCTTCTATGAAAATTTAAAATATTATCGGTTTTAAATGCAAGTTAAACATTAAGAATTTTTATAAAGATTTATTTTTTAAATCGCTTCTCTGTCGTTTATAAGGATATAATACATTCTCCTGCTCTCTCACTTGTCTGGATTGCAGGTGCTCTTCATAACCCTGCTAATCGGGGATTCTTTGAAGCAATTTAGATATTTTATCTTTTTTAAAATGTTCTTACACATATCTATTTCGTTAAAAAAGCTTTGTATGCCGAACAATATGCTAATCATCACAGAAATGCTCTCCTAATTATCAAAGAAATATTTCTTTTTTGTGATAATGGCATATTTGAGCTGCAACTTCAATTGTTTCCTTTATCCTAAATTTTTCTATATACCATTGTACCATGTCAAGAGACATGTCTTACGAGAAAAGGAATGAAATCATGTGCGACCTCTTCTTCTAAAGTGAATTGTGCATTTCTATGTATGTCATTAAACTCGTTCCTTAGATATTCTATCTATTATAGTCTTGATAATTAAGTGCCTATTATAAAGAAAAATATTCACGTGTATCTCCATAAAGCACCTTTCTTCAATGTATTGCATTAGTATCTCAGTGCTAATGGCTCAGCTACTTCGGCCCATCATCAACCCTCTAATTTGTTTATAAAAATGCCATTTATTTAAAATATTGGATGCCAAATAACATTTTAGTGAGGTGCATTGTAACTTCTAATTCATGTTGGTCTTCACTATTTTTTTTCATATTTGTATTTAAGTTCTTCAGTTATAATGCTGAAACTAATGGAAGTAAATACATTTATAACATCCAATGACACTATTGTTTTATCTTTCCATTTCAGAGGTGAAGAAGTTATTGTCTTTACAAATGCATTGCCATTTTTCACAAAGCTTGTACTCCTTGTTGCATTTTTCTTTTAGTCTCTGAAAAATGACCGTCTGTCATTAGATGCTCCCAAAAATACACAAAGACAAGGTAAATAATCTATATAACGTTAGGTCTATTGTTAACTGCAATGGTGCATCGTTTCAACAACTGACTATGGTGGCCCTTAAAAAAAAACTACGCAACAAGCAGTAAAGGCTTTGTAATAAATGAGAACAATTCACCTTGAAAGAAAAGAACGGACATAGTTTCATAATCTTTCTCGATGTTGGAATCCAAAGACTTGGCTCTATACGTGTTACAACGGTGTATAGAAAAAGTTGTAATAAAGAAAACACTTTAAGTTATACCTCAAATATTAGGCTGTAACTGTTCTCTAACTTTGAGAAGCTTTTTCTCTTTTTTCAATTCACGGCGCTTGGTTCCTTTTATATAAAAGTCGTCCAATTCGTTAATGATAAGGATCTGCCACGTGACCTCATGCATTGGACCAAACAGTAAAAAGGGTTAAGGGGTACTCATGTGCGATATTTCAATGATGGACAATAGTTCCCCCACCATCTGAACCAGAAAAATGGTTTAACGTCTTCTTCTTTGCATATCTTGGTTTTTCTATTTGGCATTTCGTGGGCAGTTTAGCATGGAAGATGTGAATGGTGTCATTCGATTGATTAATTGTACAGATTAACAATATCGATGGTGTCACCCTCTGGTGTGCTGCGTATAGCCGTGATGACGTAATCAAAATGGCCGCCGAACTACTACTAATGAATTGCGCTACCTAAGGATTTATTGAACATAGGCTTATTTCAATTTGCAATAGCTCGTTGGAATCTAGGAAGATATACTAGAAATCTTTCCATAATCATTATCTTTGAATTCCCAACGCTGTTTGATCTAATTACACACAAAGCTTTGTGTTTGGGTGATCGATGTGATTTGCAAGCAACGTTGGGTTTTCGTGAATAATGAATAGGACATGCTTGATGGAGAAATTCATGAGCTTTTCAGGGAGCTACAGCAATTTGAAATAGGTTGAATAGATACAAACGAATAAATACAGCGATTCGTTTGTATCAGTGCAACCAACATTTTCAAAAAGTTACCCAACTGAACTCCCACCTAAAGCAACGTTCAGTCTTTTTTGTTATTATTTTACGAGTTTAAGCTTAAGCCATTTTCTTTCATTACAGTATTAACCAGCTAAGAGACATGTATGTGGTAATTTATATATTTTCTTAAAAGAAACTGTAGCTTGAAATGTTACGATTTCCTGACGTAGGAAATACAATTTTGTGTTCTGGGTGTAGGCAGGCAATCTGCTGGGCTCTCTTATTCTGGGCTCACCATGCACATCTTCGACAGAGGATCCGTAACTGCCCGGTTGTACCAGGACAATGTCCTTCACCAACATCTACTTCTCAGAGGTGTTACTGGTACAGAGTTTCTGTACAATGACGACAACGCCCGTCCGCACTGGGCTCGTCTGGTGAACGAATACCTCCTGCATTGGGCTCGTCTAGTAAACGAGTACCTCCTAAATGAGAACATCCATAGTTTGGATTGGCCTGCACGTTATCCGGGCCTGAATCCAATCGAACATGCATGAGATGCACGCGGAAGACGCGTTGCCACGAACGCTACCCGAGCTGAGGACAGCAATGGTTGAAGAGTGGGATGCAATCCCCCAAAGTTTGCTTGATACTCTGGTGTGCTGTATGCCAGCACGTTGCATTACTTGCGTAGCTGTGCAGGGGAAACAATACAGCCTACTGAACGCTCTTTATGCATTCCACTAATAACCTGGATAGTACTCAGGATACTTCTATCTCAATGACGTTTCGGACATTTTTATTTAGAGATAATGCTATAAAATGATAATGTTAGAGGTAATGCTGCCATTTTTACTTTTTGTGTGGGGATGACATTGAGAATATGTTCTGCACCCCCTACTAAGTTTGGTCCCGACCGGACAACCAGAGCAGTTCAATTTGCAAGAGCCCTTAATTTAAGAACATCCGTAAGCTTATTTTCTCAGAACAGTTAGATCTCTAATGACTTGTAATGTATTTGATTCAATAAGCATTTAGATACTTTTTTTTAATTTGTTGCCTTATCCCTACAGTTTTTCGTATCAAAATAACAAAAAAAATATCTTTATTATAAAGACTACGGATAATTTACTTTGCTGTTTTGTTTATTGGTTATAAAATAAAATACTTTTCATTGAAATTATTCGAAACATATAAATAAGAACAAATACGTACCCTTTTTAAGCATTGTCAAATCGTAATGAACTTCTACTCTAAAGTAGGTTGTTGAGTTTGTGCTTCGAAACGGTAGCCCAGTTGAAGGAGGAAAATATTGATCCTTAGAAGGAGACAAAATGTTTTTGGGAGTTTAAAACTTTACTTTTCAAATTTTTTTTCAGATTTTATTCAATGGAAAGTTTTTATTAATCTTAATATCTACTTAAACTGTTAAAAATAAACCGTTTATTAAATAAAATTCAGAAAGTAATATTGCAATATTTAGAAAACTTTTCCTTATTTGTTAACAATGCATTTTTCTATGCTAATAAACTTACAGGTTTGCTAAAAGTTTGGAAAATATATATATTATTGATATTATTATCATTTAGTTTTAAGTTACGTTAGTTAGGGTTTTCTGCCAGTGCTGGTTGTCTTAGTTTTATTACTAATGTTATGAACTGGTGCGCTTAGTCTTCAGTTCAAATCCCGACTAGGTATCACAACTTTCTTTCGGTTTTATTTCCTGGATTTGGAAGATATCTATGTTTAATTCTTCTTTATTTGTTATGTTAATTAGGTATTTCTGAAATGTTGTCTTTGTTATTCTAAATTAGAAATTCTATAATGTTCTAGAAATGTCAGATGATTATCAAAGTTGTATAAAATCTCGGCTGAAGAACAGTTCGGGCAGATAAGCAGCAACAGCGATAGCGGGAAGGAGATGTCTTCGGCGGCCAATTAGGAAAAGATCCTGAGGTGTGGTTGAAACAATATGACCATCTCGCTAGTTATAATCACTGGGATGACATTCTGAAGTTGGCGAATGTCTACTTCTTTCTGAAAGGTCCAATCCAAGTATGGAATGCCAATCACGAACACGAAATCCATTCTTGTGACTGATTCCGTATAAATTTGGGCGGGCGTTTGCATTCCGCGAAAAGAAGCGGACGGCAGAAATGCTGATTCATCACCTAATGCAAAGGGCAGCAAAGAATTCTTCGAAGATGTTCTTCGCTTATGCGGCCAAATGGATGCTGAAGAGTCCCAAGAAGGACGAAACGGCCGTTCCCGATTCCCTCATAAGATAGACTCGAAAGGCGTTTATTTATGTGCAGCCTTGGTTTCTGTTTTGAATAATTTTTTTAATATAAAAGTTTAAAAGGTTAATTTAACACATTACAAAATACAACCACGTTTCGGCTGGGCTAAAGCAGCCATTTACAATTGAATTCCAATAACTTTTGCGGCCACTTAAATACAATTTTAAACCAAAGAGAAGGCTAGGTGATGGAGTGATGGTTTTCGACAGAGACATCTAGTGAAGAATTTAGTAACTAAAAGTTAAACGACTTAACTGGATCAGTGAGGTGACGGTGGAAGCCAAGACATCTGGTGGCAGGAGTGGGAACCCGGCATACCGGAAAACACAGGAAGCATCTTCTCCTTGTACTGCTGTCTTGATTTACATCAACTGTATTTGTAATTAAGTCCTAATTACAAATCCTAGGGAGAAAGAAAGAAAAAGAAAGAAAGGAAAAAAACAAAAACGAAAAACCACAAAACAAAATCCAATATATAATCAAACATACTTCCTACATATAAAAAGGGAATAGGAAAAAAAAAGGGTGAAGAAATCAGATCACTTTTTTAATTATATATTGGATGTTTGTTTTTATTTCTCTCTTTCTTTTTCTTCCTTTCTCCCTATTTGGACTTAAATTCGGACACATTTGAAGTAAATCTTGTACTACAGTCCTGAAGAAGGTGCTTTCAGTTGAAGTTCTTCCGTTTTCCAGTAAGCCGAGTTATGTCACTCCAGATAGGTCGTCTCCATCACCACCCCACTGATCCAGTTCAGTCATACAACGTTTAGTTATCACGTTCGTCACTAGATGTCTCTGACGAAAATCGTTACCCTATCACTCTACGCTTCTCTTTGGCTTATGATTGCAGCCACAAAACAGCCACAAAAGTTACTGGAATTCAATTGTAAATGGCTTCTTTAGTCGAGCCGAAATGTAATGTATTTTTTAATGTGTTGAAATAACCTTTTAAACTCTAAGTTGTGTTGGTCTAATTTTTTTAAATTGAATCGTTAAATCACACGTTAAAACTCAGTATTAAACTTAAATAAAAATAAAAGATAAAAAAAATATTTGCATATTAAAAACGGTACAAAATCCTAGCAGAGTATTCCGTTGCAATTCTAGCACAACAATGTTGTTATTATGCTAACTACCGTAATAGGTAAAGTAATAACTATCGTAATAATTAAGATTAACCATATCCCAAAGATCTGTCGAGAGTTTGGCAGTGTCAATATAAATATTTTTCAATGTTCTATCTTTAAATTATCTTAATATAGCGGGGAGGCGGGTGTGATCTATCTTTCTCTCAATAAATATCTGTCAGAACGATTGCGAACCACTGCCAACCTGCAAAAAAGTTTATTATCATGCGATTTTTTTTTCTTTCGCCGTTTCTGGCTTTTCAGTCTCCATTTCAGTCCAGTCTCCTTCAGCGAGACCTCTTATGCCCATTGTTTCACGTACATCATCATATTAATTTCTTGGTGCTCTTTCTTTTGTTCAGGTGGTATCCGTTCCTAGACTATTTGGGACATCGGTTGTCTTCATTCGCACAAGCGGACCTCACCATAAAAGTCCCTTCCTATCATTTGTACCCGATCTCGTTCTATGAAGTCTCTGACTCTTCTTTTCTAATATGTTCCATCCTTGAAATGGTCACTTACCATCAAAATTCCATTTCAAGTGCGAGAAGGTTCTCGTCGTCACTTTTATTGAGTTCCTAGAATGTTTTTCACGATTGTTTTGTAAATCGTGGACTTAGTACCTTTGTTGTTCCAGAGTACTAAATTTATAAAGAAGTTACGATTTTAAATCCCAGTTGTAACAGAAAAAAATCTTTATTATTATGTGAATTGTTGAAGAATGATTTTAAAAAAACTGCAATTTATGCTTAGAAAAATCTTCCAAGATAATGTAAACCGTGAATAGAATAAATTATTCGATATATCGTAATATTTTTTTTATATATTTATCGTAACGATAATATATGTCGTTAATATCGTAACGTTGAAATATTTTTAATTTCAAAGAGTAATAAGATTTCTGAAAATTACAATACTGCAATGTTAATATTTCAGAAAGCATAATTTGATTTTCTTTTATTATTAATTGTATCGTACCTCTACTCCAACAGCCCAAATACCTTGATATGTTTTACATAATCCATAGAATTTTGTATTTTCTTCGGTCTGGCAGTCGTAGCCTTTAGGATCAATTTCTTTGTAAACTTTGGCCATTTCTTCGTTGTTACAACTATTCAGTGTGATATGATGAACGTAGTCCTCATTACCCTTCGGAATTACAGCATCAGTCTGAAATCAAATTGAGAATTTGTTAAAAAAAAATATTTTTATTTTCTTATAAATATTTGTAAAAACTATTAGAGTATTCCATCTTTGTATATAACAAACTACAAACGCTTAATATTATGCTTTTTTAAAATTTTAAATTAATAAGCTTTGTATTCCAAAATTTCATATAACTTTTCGAATAGAATATCGAGTTTTGACATTGAACCAAAAAATAATAAAATGTTTTCTAAGCAAAGTTATGAAACAAGAAAATTGGAAATACTTACCCCTACAATGTACAACTGATCAGCTGTTGCTGGTAATTCATGGTAGGAGCACCAATACAACGTAGTTCCCTGTTTTGAACTTATCGTTTTCTGCGAAAAAATATAATATATGGAAATATTAGAAATCAAAAAGGAACTGCAGATCTCTTCTTCAGAAGGTTTTTAGTCAAAGTTTACCAAAAACAAAACGAATTTATTAAAAAATTTTTTTGATTTTAATATTAAATTTTTCGTAGAAAAAATGGAATTATTTTATGATATTAATACTTAGTTATTTCGAATATCGTCTAACAATGACTTTTCTAATTTATAATAGAATTGTTAGCCGTGAGAGTTTGGGGGAGCGGCTGCCAGACATCCTTGATAGACTCAGGTTTATCAACTTAAAGAGCAATTCAGAAAACATTTCACTCCCGCTCCCTCGAGTGGGATCTTCCCCCCCCAAAAAAACGAAGATCCTATGCTGCACTGCTTCTCGTGTTTTTTTATTGTTTTGGAGGTTCTTAGACGAATATGCATCTGCTAATATGCGGATACAAATGCGGAGCCATACGCAGCCAACAAAAAAAAATCATTATTGCCGAAGGAAATCTGAATTTTCCTTAAAATATCTCATCATCTAGTGCCTCTGTTTCGACTTTGGCACGTGGACTAGCAGTCACCTCTTCACTCTTCTTAACTTTTTATAAAAAAAAATATTGTTTTTATATGTATACTATATGATGTTACACATGAATCTTACTAATTCTTACAAATGCAAATATGTTGCATACAAATTCCAATGTCGTTTTTGCCTATTTTTAGAATTATATTGTTAATGCTGAGTTGAAATTATTTGTTTCGTTACTTTGTATCAGGTCCGATGATGAGCGGTGGAAGTACTGCTCGAAACATGTTGCTGTGTAATGTTTTGATTTTTAAATATTGTCCTTTCATAGTGTGATGATGTTCATATTTTATATTTCATTATATTATTAATAATTTAATATCATTACTTTTGTAGAAACAATATACTACTAAAGAGAATATTAACTATCTTCAATGATTAATAATCTTAGTAAAATAAGAAGAATTCCTTACTTCAGGACTTTCGAAGGTAAATGGTTTTGATGAAGGCTTTGGGTAAACCACACTTAACAAATGGAGAAGTTTATGTCCTTTAACTCCTGATTCAAACTGGATGTTTCCACCAAATGGATCTGAATCACCAAATGACCAAATAACATCACTAATACCTTCCTAAAATAGAGAATATTTGTTGAAAAAGTGCATTATAAAATCCTATAAATAACGTGTACGATAAAAGTTTTTTAAAGGTCTTAAAATGTCTGAAAATAGTCAACACACTGAGTTAAAATTAAAACTATTTACAATTAAAAAAGTCTAAACTTAGTTTCCTCCCTTTATTGACCCGTTAACGGAAGGAAACTAGTTTGGAGTTATTTTAATTCTAAGTAGCTTTAATTTGAACTCAGTGTGTTCGCTATTTTAAAACCTTTATAAAATCCTACTATTTTTCAGAATTACCTCAAAACCTTCAAGTAATAATCATATTTCTATTGAACTTACTGCAATTGTATAATCTTGGTCATCACATGCAATGAGTTTCCTTTTGAAGCATATACAAGTGGTATTTTCTGTTTCTTCTCCTCCCATAAATTCAATGGATTCAGTTTTATCCAACATTGCTTCAGTACCATTTTTATCCATAAAACGGTCCTGAGTGAAAATGAAAAAAAAATCATAAAAATGAATAAACTAGATAAAAGATAATATACTTTGAAATAATTTCTATATCGTAACTTCTTCTACTATGTAACAGTAATTTAAAAATAAAATCTCTATTAATTTGCAGTAATTCAATCGGCTTAAATATTGCTGATCGTCTTTAGGGCATAGCATCTTCGTAAAATTTAAAATAATTTGTTCAAAGAAAAAATTAAAAATATATAGAAATTCATATAATATATGCAGTTTGTATTATTGTCTTCTTCACTCTATGTTGTTGTATTTATTAACTTACTAGCAAAATCGCCGTTCTTTGTAAGGGTCACAATGATATGGATGAGAAAAAAATTGAAATTGCGAGATCACTTCGAAACCTTCCCAGTTGGTACAAAAATCACGTGTAAAATGTAATGTTATATTTGACTTATTGTTACTCGAGATCGAAAAATATTAGGCTTCCCATCCCTTTCTCCCCTTTTTCACACACCTATCACTTCAGATCTTACCCAGTTCATAAAAAATCATATGATCATTATAAAACTACATCCTTCAACAATGTCTGCCCATACCTTCACCGCACTTCCGTTTACATTCCATAGTTCTAGTTGTTGTCTCCAGGTTAATATGTGGCGTTATTATGCACAACAACATTTTAGTTCCAATTGTCGCACCAGATTAATTTTTGGTGCTATTATACACAACAATATTTGATTTCCAATTATTTAACAATAATATTTTAGTAGTCCCAATTTCGCCTCATGTGCGTATGTGGCGCTTTCAAGAAAGTTGGCCTTCCCGTTTATACCCCTTAGGACGCCAATATCCAAAATTCGTCGAACATGGGTCTTTTTGATTTTGACAACCTCAGTCAAATTTTATGTTGCTAGCTCAAACTGAGATATGCATAATCTTCAAGAACTTTCAACTTCCCTTTTACATCCCTTAGGGGTGATATATTTATAAAAATCCTTTCTTTGTGAACGCCTACGTCATAAGTGAGCGATCAAAGAAATAAAAAAAAACAAATAAAAACAGATCAACATGATAATAAAAAGAAATAAAGATAAAAAAAGCACAACATAAAGATAAGATTGATAAAGATCCACTGAAGTAATTTTGGAATTTTTGTACGGGGAATCAAAAACAGACTGTTTCAACCTTCCTAGATATCATCAGTTTGATTCATCCAGTACTCAAAGCTAAGTAGGATCAAGCAAACATATACAAAGGACAAGCATAAACAAAATAATGACCACAATTAAAAGCATCAAAAGGTCAGTAAATTAATCCCAGCTTATCTTATAATGATCTTTTTATTCTTAATTTGTAATTTGATGTTTTTAATTGAAGGGCCGTTATTTTGTTTATGCTTGTCCTTTGTAAATTCTTTGATCCCACTGAGCTATGAGTATTGGGCGAATTAATCTGATGTTATCTAGGAAAGTTGAAACAGTCTGTTTTGATTTCCGGTAAAATTCAAAAAAATAGCTCAGTGGATTTTAACTGTTGTGCGTTTTTATTTTTATTTTTCCTCATTAGCATTATTATACACGTTAAATTTTGCCGTTCGATCTTAGATCACATTATAGATCAACAAAGAAATATTGTAGCAAATTAAATCCAAAAAAAAAAACCAAAGATTTTTGTATAACAAAAATGTCTCCTTTAATTTAAAAACTAAAACAAAATAAAGTAAACATGATTGAATGCCTTAAGTTTTTAAAGTTTCAAATGAATAATTAGAAAAATTATTACTGATTTACTGTTTAGTAATAAGCATTTTTAATTTTTAATAATTTGAATCTTACCTGCAAATATGTTTTATTGTTTTTAATCCATCCTAAGGCAACATCGACAATAGATGTACGGGATGAAAACCCAACCATCAGCCATCCTTTAGTTTCAGCCATCATCATTATTGTTATATCATCATCTGTGAAATTCCATTTGATAACCATTTTCTCATTCTTATCTAAAGTAGAGGATCTCATCCATTTTGAATTGATATCACAATTACTATCACTAAGTACAGTTGAGAAAAGAATTGTTATCACAGGATATAGTAGTAAAAGCATGGTTTCTAAATCTGAAATTAAAAACAAAATAATATGTTTAATAATAAACAAAAATCAACGAGTTATGTAATGAAGTCGAAAAATATACATTGTTAAAGTATAATGTTTCAAGAACTATTTCATACTGTCTTCTTCTTTCTTCGAATTTGGCCATCTGAGGACCACGTGAAATAGCTCATGAAGCTCAACGTTTCTTATTTCTCTCGCTCCAGTATCTTTTCATTCTTTCACTGTGTTCTTTCCTTCTCTCATCAGACCATGAAGCTCCCGTTTTTCTCCTTTCTCTTTCCCGGAACCCCTTAAAGTCTTTGATCTTTTTTCTAAATTTGCCCCTATCCACAATATCTTTCTCCGTCAAACCAATCTCCTCCAGGTCCACTCTAATCTCCTTAATCCAAGTAAGCTGTGTCTTAAAATAAAATAAAATTTTATTTTAAAATTTAGAAAGATTTCCATTTTTTTTTTTAAGTAGCAGAAACTAAGCTAGAATCCTAAATACTGATTACTACAGTTATTTCGAAATTTTCCACTAGGTTGTGCCTTATATGTAACTAGTTGGGCCGAAAAAAATCAAAAAAAAATTTTCAAATCGTAATATCGCGGAAACATTGCGAATTGGGGAGATTAAAAAAGGTAAAAAAAAGAAATAAAATCGGTTTATATCTTCCGGTCATGGATATGCTCTAAAGCTTACCGAAAGTTGGAAAAATTCACATTTTTACGATAATTTTTAACATTTTTAAATTAGCCTCTTTCCGAATGAAATAGCTCAAATTCTCATGTGTTAGAACAACAGAAAATAATTTTTAAACATTATTTAAATCCATCAACATCTCCCGGTCACCCATTGCCTTCAAAGTTAATGAAATTTTGAAACAAAATTACAAATAAAGGTTGATCACAGTTCAAGGAGAAAAAAATTTTTTTTTGGTTTTCTTTATTGAATACAAGGTTAAATGTTTAAAAACAACATTTTTTTAGACCATTCGTAATATTTATAAACAGATTTTTTTATTGAAATAACTACGTTTTTTGTTAAAGAGTCGTCAGTATTATAAAATGGTATTAATCTGTTTTATTAACATTGAACCATTCTTTTTTCTGAATCTTTATCGGTTCGAGTAAGAGTCGACTAGAGCTATTACATTTAAATTTTGACAAATTAAATAAGATAAAAAATTATCGTAAAAATATAAATTTTTCCAACTTTCGGCAAACTTTAGAGCACATGCGCGACCGGACGATATAAACCGATTTTATTTCTTTTTTTAACCCCTTTTTACCCCAATTCGCAACTTTTCCGTGGTATTACGACTTAAAAAAACATTTTTGAATTTTGTATGCAATCGTTAAAAAATGATTTTTAAAGAGAAAGTATATCTTGAGACAATATTAATACAAGATAATGGGTTTGAATCTTATTTTTTTTTTAACTAATTAAGATAGTCAAAAACTTGTAACTTTAAAGGGACAATTTTCCGCCACAGCAAATAATCGGTCATAATTTCTTTGAAATGTAACGGTATCGAAAGAAGACAAAATTGTTTAAGTGATGGCATAATATTGTCAAATGATTTAAATAATCTTACGTCAAAAATCTAAAATGTAAATTTAAGGCAAGACAATCGAAAAAGAAACTACATCTTTTACTATAGTGTTTAGCATCTCTCTGATTAATAAAATTTTGAAAAGTCAGTCAGTTATGCAAATAAAGTTAATAAAAAGCCCATAATGTAATATTTTTGTTAATAAACTAGTGATGTAGAATTGTGGAAGCATTTTCTTTATTAACATCACAATAAAAAACATGGACGCACATAAATAAGGAATCAATGGTCTGCTTTTAGTGTTTTTGATACCGGGAATCCAGAACAGTTGTTTCAGATTTCCAAACCATCAGCTGAATTCGCCCAGTATCTTACAGCTCAGTGATCCCAAGAAACATATAAAGTAATCAAAAGCCCCTTCATATTAAAAAACAATACTATATAAATTAAGAATAATAAAGGTCAGAAATTTAATTCCTGCTAACAACCGCTTAGCTTATGAAGGATTCAATTGAAAAAAAAATACATTTAACAACAAGCTTAACGTGCGAAAATATTGTTAACATTAAAATAAAAAAACAAACACGCAGATAAATAAGGAATCACTGATTTGTTTTATGTGCACCTATGTTTTTTTATTGTGATGTTCATATTATTTCCGCACGTTAAACTAGTTAAGTATTTTCTTTATACTAACAATAAAAAAAAAAACATCAAAGGATGGGACGAAGTTGTTTACTAAGTGAATATCCTAGAATAGCTGTTTCACGCTTTCTTGGCGAACATTAGATATTTTTTTTGGTAGGAGCAGTCACTAGTACACAGCGAGGTCTCGATACACAGGCCAATAGGATCAATCGTTGGAGTCAAAGTGGAGCCTGTAAAGAATAAATAAACTACATGGGCATTTTTTTTTTATTTTTTATTTTTTTTTTTGCGGCCGGGAACGAGAGCACAAGAATTTTTTCACCAATTTTCCTTTTGGCGAGCTTAATTATTGTTTATTTGAAGGTTTGAAGGCTCCAGTTAATGAAAGACTTCGGCGAATAAAAATATCATCTTACGTATGTTCAGAATACTTGAACAAAATGAGAATTAAAAATTACGACTGATTCTTCTCATATTTTCGTATTTTCCTAAGATATAACTTATAAGATTAGTTTTTTAAAAAAATCAATAAATATGCCTACCAAATTATAAGTCCTACAAACAAATTTCATCATCAATATGTACAATTATTAGCCTTCATTATTATTTTTTATACTTTCGGTCTAAAATTTATTACAATTTATAAATGTTAATTAAGTTAATTATAGGTTAAGTTACCAATAATTTACTTCAACTTTATTTTCTGTTATTGCTGACCTTAACCTGTACTGTGAAAGACTATTTTCACACTTTACATTCTTAAGTTATATTTCACAATAACATTTTAAAAGAAAGAATACAAATATTATATCTAAAAAAATTATTTACATACTCAGGTCAAAAACAATGTAATAATAAGATAAAATCTGTTTCTGTTTTAATGGTATCAGAAATTAAATGATTCAATAAATTTATTTAATAAAGTATTCCTTTATAGCAGAAATAATAGTTATTGATAGTGTATTATATATCTTAGACATTAGTTAAGTATTACTTAGCTTTTAAATTGATGTGACCATAATAATAATTTTCATCGGTTAAGCTTATTTCAATTGTTTTAGCAAATCTATCATAACCTAAATCAAGGAACAATTTTTATACCATTAATAGTTTATGATATATCCGAACTAAAATGTAGACAGGAGAATGAATATTTTAAGGATTCCATTTATGACTTTCTTTCGTATTAAAATAAACTTTGAACTTCATTCATTGTCAATAATTGTCTGCTGATTTTAGTCAAATAATTTCAATATTTCAGTGCATTATGGTGTTTGGAGATAGTAAAACCGTAATTTATAGTTTTATATAACTGTACATCTTTAAAAACATAACCAACCTGAGAGTAGAAGAAATCAACGTTGTCGAGTCAACTGATGATGTAGAAATGTGAATTCAACAATTAAATTTAAAATTGTTTTATAGCTATTATATGATGCCTGAAATAAGAGATTTATTAATTTGATTTCCTTCCGTAACAATTTACAATGGAGAAATTAGCAAATAACGGAAATGTAATTAGTAGCAATAGAGAATAAAAATACACTGCTCACAAAATTTAGTTAATATTGCGAAATGTAATATAACACCCAAAAAACAGAGGCATTTGAGTTTATTTATTGAAGAACATCATCAGAGAAGCAAATGACACGAAAATGGAAGTTGTCTGAATATGCAAATATGATGCAAAACGTTAATTTGCCTGTTTACCCACAGCCCTGTATAGAGAGACTGGAGCTGCTGGGTTATCTCCACTTTCCTGGATCAACAGCAAGTGGCAGAATCGTTGAGTGTCACCTGAAAATACACTTGCAACGTGATTAGGTACCCTTACACGTAGGGATTTTTTGCGAGTTTTGACCTTAAAGAGCTATTCCGAAGGATCAATCACTTATGCTAAGATTAGTCGGGGAGGTGATAGGTGAGGGTGGAGATTTCGCAGGTAGTTGACAATCGAGACTAACTTTCGAACATGAAATGACAAGTAAGTATAGTTTCTGACAAATTGTTTATGTAATTGACTTTATAGTGACAATAGCACTAAATTTATAACTATATTTTGAACTTTTGTTGGGATTATACATTTGATAATTGTAAACACAGTTACAAGAAATAGTCAAAAAAAATCTTAATTAAAGTGAAAATTAAATTCTAGAATTATAAATCTAGTCAACCAGAGGATTTATATTTATTATTAGCCAATTTGTAATGATATTTTTTTTTAATTTGATATTTTAGAAAATTTTGGTAAATTTTTTAGATTTACTTTATTTATGATATCCGGTAGTAATTTTTATGAGTGGTATAATTATTAAAAATGTTGGTTATTCCAATATGAAGTTGCATATATCACGAAGATTATAGTTGTATTCGAATTTGTATTGCTCATATAAATTAATTGAAAATAAGTCTTTATTATTAAATTGTATAAAAAGTTCGAAGTATTTATTTTATTAACAAAACAAAATGAGAAAATTTTGAATTTTGAAACTTTATGAATTCTATTATTCATAAACAATTCCCTTGTTATTTTATTACTTGAAGTATTTTTAGAATATATTACTAATTTTAAGACTTTTTTTTTTATTTTGTAAAATATTTATACTTTTTAAGTTTTCCATTATATGTATTAGATCAGATAGAATTTTCATAATTAAATAAGAATCAAAAAAGGAAAACAAAGTTATTATTTTATAATTTATTGATATAATATTTTTATATTTTTTTCAAGAAATTGTATTTAATTTTTGTTGCCAGTTTTAATTTGGGTATCCCAAGTAAAGGGTAATTTAAAATAATATCCAAATATTACTCTTTGAATGATATTACAATTTCTATATTTTTTAAATTTGTTAAGTAAATAATTGTTATGGAAACACAGTTAAGCAGCTACTAGAGCTCTTATGCCCTGCTAAGGGTAACTTTCAGGATTTTAGTCGGGTTGAAATTCCAAAATCCACCCTAACTTGGAAGGTCATCTCTGCTAAGGGTTGAAGGGTTTCCTGCTTAACACAGAGTTGTGATCTGCCGCGGAAATAACCCGCTAATCCGAGGGATAAGACATTTCTAGTTAAGCTACGACAAAAGATTTATTCCCCAAGTGGCAGGGATGTGAAGTGGAGACAAGTCTCCCCTCACAGGGTGAAGGTCTTAAGACCTCCTCAGACGAGACCTCTATGTGTGTGGGTAGCTATTTATCCAAATCTGAAGCATGGAGAGTCTCGAAGCTGGCCAAACACCGATAACAGCGACAGCAGTGGTTGGAACCTTCCAAAGCGTCATTAGCAGACTGGAATCGTTTCAAAGAGACTGGCACAGTACGAACAAGACCAGAGCAGGGTCGCTCAAATGCCACTACTGCAAGAGATGATCGCTACTTAACGCAAAGAGCACGAAGGAACCGGCGAAGCAATGCGACTGAGATGCGGGGACAGCGAATGACGGGTGTGTTCTCAGACCGTGCGAAATGGACTCCGTCACGGGGGAGTGTATGCCCGGCGACCGATGGTATGCATTACGTTAACTGCTGAACATCACAGAACCTGCAGAAGGGGGGCTGAAATGCATCTTCCTTGGACTCGTTAAGAGTTTTTAACGGTTGTCTTCAGTAATAAGTCTTGATTCAGCCAGCAGCCTGACAATCGTCGTGCCGTGACCTGACGTGAATGTAGAACACGGGAGAATCCTCGTTTCGTGCAAGAAAGACATTCCTTTGGTGGAGGCAGAATCATGATGTGGGCAGGCATCAGCATTGGTGGTCTACCGACCTCCATGTTGTTAGAAATGGAACGGTGAATGCTGTAAGATATCGGGATGAAATTCTACAGCCTATAGTTGTACCCTACGCTGGAACAGATGGGGCCAACTTTCTTTTTATGGCCGATAACGCACGCCGCCACCGTGCGCATCTTGTTAACAACATGCTGCAAGAGGCTGGAATCGAGCGGATGGACTAGCTTTCAAATTCTCCAGAGCTGAATCCCATCGAACTCGCTTGGGATGCAATAGGAAGACATATTGCCAGTTATCAATCCCCTCCCATAACACTTCCCCAGCTGGAAGTTATCCTGGTGCGCGAGTGGCAGCGAATCCGACAGGAACTGCTGGACAATTTGATCCTCTCCATGCCTCATCGCTATCAATGTGTTGTAGCAGTCTTAAGTGACCATGAATCCTACTACAGTCATTGTGAGACACATTTTTCACGTTTCACATGCGAAAGTTAATCCCCGTACTTGTGTCACATCCCGCTCAATCCCGATAAATGGATTCTGCACCTCCTTTGCAGATAGAGATCTTCCGTTTTCGTGTCATTTGCTTTTCTGATGAGGTTCTTTAATAAATAAACTCAAATGCCTCGGATTTTTGCGTGTATTTTATTCATTTCGCAATATCCCCAAAATTTTGCGAGCAGTGAAGTATATCAGTACTAAATGCCCAGGATGTAAGTTTAGAATGGATAAATTAGCAAATAACGGAAATAATTAGTTGCAATTGAGAATTAATATAGTATATCAATAAAAAATGCTCAGGATATAAGTTTAGAATGGAGAAATCAGCAAATAACGGAAACGTAATTAGTTGCAATTGAGATTATTCTCTACTGCAACTAATTGCTAATTTCCCCATTCTAAACTTCCAAGGTGGTTGTATAATACAAGGTGGTTATAATTAAAGTTGGCCTATTTAGAGCATCCTGCAGCTGCAACCAGTAGTCGGAGAGACACCAAAAGTTGTAACCACACTATTTAAATCGTCCGCTACAACAATGAAAACAATTGTAGAAAAACATTCAGCATGCAATGCTACAACAATATAGTAGGGTTTTAATTAAAACGTTTCTTTTTTTTATTGTAAAAGTGGTCCAAATGTTATCAAAATTGAATAGGGCTAATCTTTATGCAAAGAGAAAACAATCTGATCTACATAGACACCACGAACGCAGCCTACATCAGGCTATAAATAATCGGTGTGAACTGAGAACGTGTTATTAGCAACAGCCGTGATGACGATGACTTTAACAGATTATGCGTTGATGGTAAAGTTTTATTAAGAAAGTTATGGTAATGCTGTAGCTGCAATTCGTGAATTTCTAAAACAAACACGCCGTAGACCGATGTCACCACAAGTTGTGAGAAAAATGATGAAAAAATTTAAAGAAACAGGATCTTTAAGTGTACAACGTGGCAGAGTAGGAAAGGGCATCGGTTGCACTTTCGGTTGCACTGAAGACGTTGTCACATCAATCGTTCATCAGTCGTTGGAGAATGCTGCAGGTTGAAATAGTGCCCGAGCCGTATCACGACAATTAGATCTACCCTGGAGCGCAGTTAGAAAGATTCTGAGAAACCAAATTCATTTTTTTCCATACAAGATTAGCCACAAACAAAGCGAAATGACTCATGTTTGCATTGACCTTTCAGGCGAGGATGGAAGTTGATATGTCGTGGCCATGAGACATTCTACGGAGCGGCGAAGCACACTGAAATTTGAATGGCACTGTGAATACCCAAAATTGCCGTGTGTGGGCCAAGGAAAATCCACACGTTATCCAGAAGGTGTGGGTTTGCATCCAGATTTATCCTGGTCTTTATTTTTTTTTTTTTTGAAAAAATTATTGAAGAGATGGTGCACCTCCTCATAAAATCGTGCAAACTTTGTTGCGTCATTTTACCAATGATCAAATATTTAGTCGCATGTTCCTATTGCATGGCCACCACTCCTGACCTAACTCACTACGATTTTTGGTTGTGGATATCTACAGGATGGGGCGTATCGTGGAGGAATTTCAACATTAGCTGAACTAAAGACAATATATTGCTAAATGTGCGAACTATGCCGGGTGATGACCTACGGTCAGCAGTTGAGCATGCTGTTTATAGTCTGCAAATGAGACACATTTGTAAGGGGGAAATTTGTTGTAATGAACAATATCATATGACTCGTTCAAATGATTTATAATGTTTGTGTGAAATAAATGTGTTTTTGAACATGTGTTTTCGTTTTCCATTCATATAGCTGTAAAAGCTGTAAAAGCGAACGATTTTGTAACTATTATTTTTCTTTTGCAGAATCGTTGAGAGCATCCTTTTAATAGTATGGGCACAAGTTTTGGTATCTCTCTGACTATTGGTTGCAGCTGCAGGATGCTCTAAATAGGCCAACTTTAATTATAACTACCTTATATATCAATAATAATAAATGCTCAGGGTGTAAGTCTTTGACTTGGATATCAAATCTTAAGATAATTTCGTTTAATTTAATTTAATCATTTAATAATTTTAAGTGAAGACAGTGTTATTCATATCTGTTACTTGAGGACATTGGTTGTATGTCCTCAAGTAACAGATTTGAAGGCCGCGCGGTTGGCGTTGTTGCTAAGACATCGGCCTCTCACCTCTGAGTCCCATGTACGATTCTCATGTGGGTTTCGTGATGGTGGACGATCCGCGCTGGGCAGGTTTTCTCGGGGTTCTCCCGTTTCCCCTGCACTTCTCCCACTATACTAGCTCAGTATTTCTCTCCATCTGTCCATATTTCCATGGTATAGTACAATAGACCTCTGGTCGCAGTGCTTGGCTTCTACCACCCAGCTTTATTACATACATACGTACATACATACAACAGATATGAATAACACTGTCTTACTTAAAGAACCCCTCTTGATATTAAAATGAGTTTTCTTCGACGTCTGTCTAGGAATTTTAAAGTTAAGAGATCTCATAAAGTGGCCGTAAGGTATCAATGCATTTTTGGACGTGTAGCTTCGAATATTATTCCCTAAGTTTAATGTTGTCCTGCCTCTAATCTCAGAAAATAATGAAAAGCAATTGTGATTATTCAGGTCCTGACTCAAGCAAATGCAGGCGAAAGCAAACCTTTTATTTTGTTCATATATTTCTTTTACCAATACACCTGAAATTCTGAAAATTTACGTATGAACTTGTGAAGCATCTGTTTTGTCTTTAATTTTCAAGATATTATAGAATTATTTAAATTAAAACTCAAAAACAGTTAATATTTTGGTTATTTTTGAGGTATTAATCAATATTTTCAGCTCCAAAAAATTTGACAAAAACCTGAAATGATAAAAAATTTGTAAAATAATGTTTTGTATTTAAAATATTTATTATTAGTTTAACAGTTAATTTTTAAAAAAGTAATTTAATCTCCTACAATTTAAAAAAAAAAAAACCCAACTTTTATTTTTTTAAATTTAACTATTGCCCTAATAATGAATATTTTAAATATGAAGCATTATTTTCAAACTTTTTATCATTTCAGGTTTTTGTCAAGTTTTTTTAAGTTGAAAATACCAAGTAATCTTTCGTAAACATCCAAACATTGACTCTTTTGAATTTTAAGTTAAATAATTACAGAATATTTTGAAAATTAAAAAAAAACAAAAAAAAACACAGAAATCCTGGATGCTTCACAAGTTCATACTTAAATTTTTCAGAATTTTAGGTGCATTGGTAAAAGAAATATATAAAAGAAATAAAAGGTTTGAGTCAGGCTGAATCTTGGATTGATTTAGAGAAGCAGCAACTGAACATATTTCTTTTTGATAACATAGTCCAGCTCATCTACTTTTATGCACAAGTTCAAGCTTTGAACCCCAAACCTTAAGCAATAGAAGTTGTTCATGAATATTTTTTTCTTGAATATTTCAAAATGCATCTAGTTACAGACTTTCGGCGTCTTTTGCCAGGATAACGAATTTGTTAGTTAGATATGGGATCACTCTTAACTAATTAGGTAAGATAAATAGATCTACAGAGGTATAATTTCCTTGGGATTTAATTTTAAAATGGTAATAAATTGAGACTTGCCTCAAGAAAATTATATAACTTGGAATTCGATATTATAAAGCAAACAATTAAATTCCGTTGACTTTATGATGTAATCTAATATCCACAGAGCATAATTTCGTTGTCAAACCTATAATTTATCATGAAAAAGCCGTTGATTAGTTTTTTTTTTTTTGGTTTTAAAATTTCTTTCTACTTTTTCTTTTTTTAATGAAATGTTTTTTCATCATCGATTAGTGCTGTGGTTCGAAATCTAGTAACTGCAGTGTTTAATAGTTATTTATTTATTATCTTATTTTGATTTTTTTTTTCATTATATTTTACATTTTTTTAAATCATCCTTTATAGAAAATGAACATTTAGGGGTCACTATGGTATCCTATACTCTGTATAGTTTTTTGTCTAATTTGTTTCATTAAAAATAATACAAATGATCAGTCGCTGTTTATTTATAAATTACAGCACCTCTGAATAAATAGAAATTTCCTGAACCGTAATGTTTATTTAAACTTCAGTTTCCTTAAATGTTGTAAATAAATCCTATTAATTATAATTGTAAGCTCTCGCAGCTATTAATAGGATGAAAAGACGGATTAATATCCATTCTCGAAAACATCCCCAGAAATCTAATATCAAGCATAAATAAGAAATTATAAAAAAATTGTAATGTTTTTGCACCTTTAATTTAATAATTTAAATATATTTACTGGTAAATAAATTAATTATTATCGTATTCCAGTTCCAGCATAAATTACCGCAATTATTGATAATTAAAAACAAAAATGGAAATCTAATTACTGGAAAGTTTAAAGACTTTGCTTAAGCCTGTCCGTTTGGATTTCTAAAACAATTTGATAGAATAGGCTAATAGTCTTGTCTTGAACATCTTAGGTATAGACAATGATTGTCTGTTCCTAGCTCTGAAGATGATTTTGGTCTTTCCATCGTAGTTTTGGTCGTCCTCTGTCTCTTTTTCCTTTGGGCTGATATTTCA
>JAFIDM010098693.1:5237-30470 GCA_023159025.1 Thereuonema tuberculata | reverse complement strand
AACGGGTCCTAGGGCCTACCCAGCCCTCTGTAGAATGGGTACCGGGTTACTTTACCGGGAGTTAAAGGCGGGAGGGCGTCGGGCTGACCTCCCGACCTCAATCTAGTCCCATTGGTCACGAAACGCTGGGAGCCTTACCTCCCGCGCTCCCATGTGCCTACACGGCCTGTTTATGGGATTGCTTAAACTTTTTATTAGATAATGAGGAATTAATTTTGCATGTGCCAACTAAAGTATATCATATTTAAAAATAATCGACAACACAATCAAAATTTAAAAATTCTTAAGCATTTAAAAATGCATACAGTAAACGGTTTTCAGAATGACTTAGTGTAGACTTTCCTCAGCCTAACGTTATACAAAATGTCTTCAATTAAATACATTAATGTTCCTAAAATCAACCAATCCTAATACAAATTGTAATTACGAAGATGCGTCACATAGAAGGCGTTCTCTTGATTCTTGAAAAAGAAAGAGGGCAGTTTCATCAATTAAGCAAAAGGAAAATAAAAAATATTCAGCATGAAGGATGATGATGAGTAACGAGAACTTGATGAAGCTTCACTGCAGATTCCAACGATGTCACCCACGTCAGCTGAAGAAGTAAGGGCTAAACGCACCAGTCCGTCTTCCGTTATGTTTTCGCAAGATAATTGCTTTAGTGACGTAGTTACCTATTCAGGGTCACCAGAATTGAGTCTCGTAAGACGTAACGGAGATCTTCCAATCAACTAATCTCGCCGTGAGGGGAAACATAAGGCCAGCTAATCCGATCGTGTGTATGAAGCAACAGCCAATCAGAGAGCACTGACGTATTCATAAGGATTTTCAAGATTTATATCAAGTTCGGCCGGCGCCATTTTGGCCACCGCTTCGTTTGAATCCAATTGCTATTATGAATTAAGTATCACAGTAATGAGATTATCTTTCGAAAAACAAAAACAAAAAATAAATTAATTCTATGCATCAGAATGTGCAGATGTCAGCTTTTTAAAGATATTTTTGATTTCAACGAACACCAACGTCAGTGGAAACTTAACGCTTGACGTAAATTCGACGGTAAAGTGTGTGGAGATGTGGACGAAGACGGAACGGAACGGTACGAAGATGCTTCACAAACGTAACGGAAGACAGAGTAGTGCGTTTAGCCCAGAGAACGTCTTCTAAGTTACGTATGTTCATAATTAGAATTTGTATTGGGATTGTTGATAATAAAAACATTAATGTATTTAATTGAAGACTTTTGTATAATATCCGGCGGAGGAAAGACTATGCTAAATCAGTCTGAAAGCCGTATTTCTTTATGCATTTTTTAAAAGTATTAGGAATTTTTAAATTTTAATTGTGTTGTGGATTATTTTCAAATATGCATTAGATAATAAGTACAAATGTTCTTTATAGTTTTATAATTTGTTTTGTTTTTGTTTTTTCACTTTTTGTTTTAAAGTATTGATTTTTCTTGGCAGTCAATACTGATTTTATCTACTTCCAACTGGAAATCTAAATTTTTTTCCATTCCAAATATGCTGAGCGTCCAGGAGATCACAGAAGACAACCGACTCTTCCAGAAATGCTAAAAACAAGTAAAATCGCTTCCTGATAATCATCTTCTCGAGGCCATCTAATTATAAGCCTACCAACTAACTGAACCGTTGTGACTTTCTGGAAATAATGTCAATTCCCGTTTAACATAATCGATAAAGCAAAGTGGTTATATGAATTATATTAATCTTATAAGAAGAGGATTATGAGATTATGAGCAAGTAAGACACCCCGAAGCTGTCCTGACGGATTGAAACATACATACTTGATATACTGTGCAGATAATTAATAAAGGAAATGAAGACTTTCACTGTGTTATCTCGCATACCGAAACCCCTCCCCAACGCTTCCGGTCATCTTGATCACAAAACCCAGTAGCATTGTTTGACACCCGAATGGGGATGCGACGATCCAACAATCGATCGAATAAAGAAAAGCATTAGTGAATTGCTTTAGTGAGTATACAACTTATAAGTGAGTAAAGTGAATTTGGTTTCTACTTGGGAACGAGTTTCTATACCGTATTGGCGACATCTGAACTGAAATCAGCCATGGCCAAGGACAAAGTGTGGGACGATGATTCTACTATTCTACTGTAAATACTCTTTTTCTAGAATATTAACTTGTGGTCCAAAGAGACCAAGAAAAATTCTCCTTACGATCTCATCGGTAGTAAGGAACTTTGAAAACTGTCATAATCACGATCACATTATTTTAAACATTTTTCTTCTCAAATCTGTGTTTGAGACATTGTATGTATTTTGATATCAAATTTTAAGAGATTTATATAAATATTTTAGTTAATAATTTCATTATCTTTATGTTTGTATTTATTTTACCTGAGATAGATTTATCTTAAAGTTACCTTCTACCCTTACACTTCGATATTTACTCTTTGGGCTCAGCTCTATTGACTGCGTACGGTAAATGTTTACATTTAATCTTGGTTACCTTGAGCTCTAATTATTATAGCAGCATATTTGTTTTGTTGTTTATTTTTTGTTTTTTATCTTATTATGACATTTGGGATTTTCATGTTATTTTTTTAACGAGTTTATCAGTTATTTTCTGTTATTTCTGTAAAGAACCGTGATACACATTAATAGCAGAGAGGAGTTTCCCTGCTGACATCTTTTCTTTTGGTTGGATAGCTTGCTTTATAGATTTTTTTTTGTGTGACAAAATTTTTAGGAGAATTTTTAGCGGCCCCTACGTTACAGCTTGCCTATAAAACATAGGGGGACCGCTCTTGCTTTTTTGCTTGCTGGATGTCACACACTGTAGTGGCCAAATGGTTAGAGATATTAGAATGAAACCTTCACCATTGTGTTCAGCATCAAAAAGTAAATGACCACCTCCAAAAAAATCAGACCTCTAGGACCACTCCATGGCCGGATGTGTGTGTGTGTGTGGGGGGGGGGGCTCAAAAGTCGGTGCTTCAATACGTTTTTCTTTTATCATATCTCAGCAAGCGTTTGTCTGGCAAAAACGTGACCACCACCAATGTATTCAGAAGGGTCAATATTGGGGAGACGTCTATCGCCGTTTTCCTCTCTATCGGAAGCGACCACTTTTGCCCCCCCCCCTCCAACTTCCGGTTTGCTGTAAGCCTCCGTTAGGTTCATTGCGTACCTTACCCTCGTTAGGTTCACTCTACTTTTGTTTATAAAATTGTGCATCTTATGGGGCCGCTTTGCTTTTGACACTGTCTAAAAGCATTAATTATGTTTTTTTTTATATTATTATTATTTACAGAAGATAAATCTTCCGTGTAAAACTTCATTTATTTACAGTAGAGTCCCGGTAAACCGAGTTCCGGTAATCCGATGATCCGTACAATCCGATGTGCAGCTGATTCCAAGGTCACGCAGTCGGTGGCCAGTCCAGTATAAGTCTGTCTGATACTGTGACCGGTTCGCTCTCATTGTTTTGTTCAATTTAGTTATATTTTGCAAAAATGAGTGGAAAGGCCAAGAAAAGTTTGTTTCTATTAAACAGAAACTAGAAGCATTGAAGAGAATTGATCAAGGTGAAACACTAAAGAAGATTACAGCCGACTACGGTATAGGCATAACAACAGTAGGAGATTGGCGCCGATACAGAAGCAAAATTGAAAAGTTTTCTTCCCTTGAATGTGTTAACACTTCGTCGTCCAACAGAAAATCAATGAAAAAATCTGATTATGAATAAACTAGTGAAGCACTTTTTCTTTGGTTTAGTCAATAGCGTCAAAAAGGAAGTCCTATTTCGGGTCCCATTCTTCAAGAAAAAGCATTGTTTTTCCGTAATGAGCTGAAAGAAGGTGAAGAAGATTTCACTGCGAGTGTAGAATGGTTGGACCGTTGGAAAAAACGATACGGTATCAGAAAACTTGAAATCTGTGGTGAAAAACTGTCCGCAGACTCTGAAGTTGTACAGAAGTTTTGTGGAAATTTTCAAAAGATCTTTACAGAAGAAAATCTTACGTTAGATCAGCTGTATAACTGTGATGAAACAGGACAAAATTACAGAATGATACCTTCTAAGACCCTTGCCTCTAAAGAAGAAAAGGCGGCACCAGGTATTAAAAAATCAAAAGAGAGGGTAACAGTTCTTGCTGCAGCGAATGCAAATGGTGACCATAAACTGAAGTTAATGTTCATCGGTAAAGCTGCCAAGCCTCGGGCTTCAAAAAACATCACAAAATCTGCATTGCCTGTTATTTACTAATCAGAAATCAGCGTGGATGGACAAAACCATTTTTAAGAAGTGGTTTCTTGAAGAGTTTGTGCCCGAAACAAAAAAATATTTGAAAAAAAAATTTGCCTATGAAAGCGATTTTGACACTAGACAACGCAGGGTGTCACCCTGATGAAGAAGAACTCGTTTGTGACGGAATCCGAGCTCTATTTTTGCCACCAAACATCACTAGCCTGATACAGCCTATGGACCAAGGCGTATTAGAAACCATGAAGAAAAAATATCGACGTCGTCTGCTGCAGTCTATGCTCCAAGCAACGGAAGGTGAAATGACAGTAAGCAATTTTCTTAAGAAAACTATGATGAAAGATGTTGTCTATTGGCTAGCTGAATCTTGGGATGAAGTGAAGGCTGAAACCGTAAACAAATCTTGGAACAACATTTTTAAGCAAATTACAGGAAGTGAACAAGACGACCCAGATGACGATTTGCCCTTAGTAGAACTCATAAAAAAGCTTCCTGGTCGCGAGAACACAGACGTCAGTGATGTTGCTGAGTGGTTGAACAATGATGAGAAAAATGAAGTGACTGACTCTGCTATCATGGAAATGGTATCTGAGCCAACTGAAGGAAGTGATGACGAAGATAGTTATGCTGAGTCTGTACTAGTGAGTCTCACACGGACGGATTGGCGGCATTGGAGGCAGCGCTACGCTACGTTGAACAACAGCCAGAGGCGACCCCAAGCGATACCCTACTACTTAGACGATGGCGTGACATCGCTGCTAAAAAGCGTTGCTCTACTGTGAAGCA
The DNA here is from genome assembly GCA_023159025.1 of Thereuonema tuberculata. Taxonomy (NCBI): domain Eukaryota; kingdom Metazoa; phylum Arthropoda; class Chilopoda; order Scutigeromorpha; family Scutigeridae; genus Thereuonema; species Thereuonema tuberculata. The sequence continues at coordinate 25,436 of JAFIDM010098693.1, read as the reverse complement.
GAAGACCTTGGACAGTTTTTTAAAATTATAAATGCTTACAAAGAGTCTTTTAATGTAACCAGGTAACATTGCTAATGATCTGTAACTGTATTATCTATTATAAATTAAATTTGATTCGTTTTAGTTGAAAATTCCGGTTTTTTTTTTCTTTTTTCCGTGTAATCCAAGTTTTCGGTAATCCGACATACCATCAGCCCCAATTACATCGGATTACTGCGACTCTACTGCATTTATTTATTTGTTTATTTCTACTGAATATATAAGACCATTAGCCTATAAAAGATTGTATTTGACGGGAAATTTTATGCTGTCCAAGTTTACGGATTGTCAAGCTAAATATATATTAATTACAAAATTATTGAATTATTCTAGATTTTGATGCAGTGGCCCAATTAAAAAAACAAGAACGCTTCTGTGCTAAGTACTCATTTTAATTTTCATGAAATGCAATCGTAAGCTCAAATTAACATATGTATTTTATTGTATAGTTGTATAAAACTATCCCTCTCCCAAATAGAAAATGGGCACATGACACCATCTTGAATATGATTGATATGTTGCTTGATAGATAGCGGTCTATCTTTATATTAAAGAAGAAGACCTAACTAACTGTCTTCTGACATACAATCTATATTACTAAAATCTTTTATTTCTCTGTCTGTCTGTGTGTCTGTCCGGCGCAGTTTTCTGTGAGAATGAAAAATAGAAAGAATTTTTTTCAATGAAACATCCGCGACAGGAATCGAACCTGCAACCTTTCTGATCCGAAGTCAGACATCTTACCCATTAGGCCATGGGATTTTCAACTCTCTTCATATTGCTTTTTTGACTTATCTGTCAAAACTGAACTGACTTTGACTGAAAAGTAACAATTGTAATTAAAAAGAAAGTCAAAAAAGAAAGACGCAGTACGTCATTAGATAGAATACTTAGAAATCAGTATTTGTAACTTAAAAACCACTGAAAAGTATCAATTGGAATTGGATAAACGAGATGAACGAGAGTGTCGATAACATCAATCGAATGATAAGTCTAAGAATACAAGGAGAGACTACAGAGCATATAATACAAGTGCGAATAAAATTGACACTTCTGATAATCCATCACACGAACATCTCCATATGCACAAGTGTCGGAACGCATTGAATTCCTAAACATCGTTTGTCATTGAAGATTGGATCTCCAATAATATTGTTGCGAAACATCAATCCCAAGTTTGCATACTGCAATGGAACTCAACTTAAATGCTGTTCATTCGATAATGATCTCATAGAAACCGAAATTATAACAGAACTCACAAAGGAGATTTTGTTTTCATCCATAGGATGTCTATGGAACCATGCGGTAATCTACTTCCATTCATTTTCACAAGAAAACAATTTCCGATCAGACCTTCTTATGCGATATTTATCAATAAAGCTCAAGGACAAACTCTAAATAAATTTGCCATATATTTGGAAAACGTTGTCTTAACTCACATACAACTTTAGGTCTTTCAGTCACAATTCAACAGAATTTGGTTATCTTCACTCTAAAGAATACTCACAATCAATTTGTTGCGAAGAATTTCGTATACAAGCTATGATCTTCATTTATCATCTATATCAACTAACGTCCATCTGAAATCTCTTCTTCAAATATCTATATCGAACAATCTGATGGCCTAGCTAATAGATATAGATAATTTTCACTATTTGTAACGCAAAAACCACTGAAAAGTATGAATTGGAATTGGATAAAAAAGAACAGAAAAAAAAATAATCACTATTTCTATTAGGTAGAATACTGAAAAATCGCTATTCGTTACTCAAAAACAATCACTATTTCTAACTCAAAAACCACTGTAAAGTATCAATGGAAATAAAAAAAAAAGAGACTCAAGAAAGAAAGAAGCACTATTTCTATTAAGTAGAATACTGAAAGCTCACTATTTGTAGCTCAAAAGCGACTGAAAATTGTATCTATATTACGAAAATCTTTTATTTCTCTTTCGGTATGGTGCAATTATTGTAATTTACAAAAATAGAAATAATTTCTACAAGTTATCTACTGGAATCCAACATGCAACCTTCTGCTCCGAAGTTAGACGTCTTAGGCATTAGACCACAAGGATTACATTCTAATCTCTATAAAAAATAAAAATATATCACAGATATATGATTCACAGGCTGATTCTAAAAGCAGTCGTGAATTGAGAGAATGTATACATCAAAAATTAAAATAAAAAAAAACTAAAAAAATTTTAGTTTTATTTTACTTGATGTAATTTGTGTGTGTGTGTTTTTTTAATAAATAAATTGTTTTCCGTTACAAACGCGAGGCTTCCGGAGCGAAGCGACGGGTAGCCGACTAGTTGTTATAAAAACCGCTCCAATATAAATCATTTAAATAAACAAGTTAATTCTAATGAAGTCGAGGCGTTAAATACATATTTATCTCTGGAGTAAATTTTTAAAGTCTTTATCATGTCGTGTCTAGACCTCTTTTGTCAAGCTTATCATCACGTTTTAATATTAATATCATAATGAAACTCGCTCGATATGGAAGTACGTATTTTAATCCATTTATGGTGAAGTGAATCAAAATAAATACGTTTTTGTGGCTTAGTAAAAATATTTCAAATACTATAACAGATGAGCTAATGCCACATTTTCCCTTCAAGTGATTCTTATTTTCAATACTGAATATTAGAAGATTCAATAACATCTACATTCTTTCTTGAAGTGTATCTTTCATAAACATAAATTTATCGGAATTTTGTTTAGGTTTATCAATCAGATTAAAAAAAAGTATTACTCAAATCCATGCTATTATTAGTTTTATTTATGTATTACAGTTATGAAGTATACCAAATGAGTACACAGTACTTTTAATTTTTGCAAGTATCAGGACTTTTGTAAGGACTTGCATCGCTTGGATACTGAACAACATCACTCACCTAAATTAGAAAAGAAAAAAAATGTAAGTATTTTGAATTGTATTTTTCATTGAAAATGCAGTCATTTCATTATGCCTACTCCTTTATTGTGTTAACATTTCTTCAAATCCTTAAATTATCGTTATTTAAAATAGAAATGATACTTTCGTAAGATCTTCCTTTGCAGTACAGCGGCTATACACAAGTAAATACTTGTAGATTACGTGATTAAATAAGCCGATATTATTGAAAGAACTTGTGGTTTCTTTTATTGAATCTTTAAAAAAAATATTAAACGTTTTACCCATCTACTGTTTTGAATATAGGATTTTTGAATGTGCTGAAATTAAAAACAAATTATTAATATTATAATTTCAGCACATTTTAAAGACGGGCCACAAACCAAATTGCGAGTATATTAAAAATCAAAGAAATCGGCAAAAACTATTAGTGGTGATTTATTTTAAATTATCCATTAGAAAATCTGGAAAAATAGCTGTTCCTCCAATGTTTTATCTCATCACGTGATCCGCAAATTTAAACAGATGCTATTCCAAAGAAAACATTAACTAAAGACGATCTTAACGGATTCAAACATATGATTTTTGTATTAAATAAAGATAATTGAACAAACCCCGACATTCCTGGATGAACGACAAAGTGTATTTAGATTTTCTTTTTATAAAAACAGAACTTGAAAATTCAGTTATATATCTTGGCAAAGCGGCAAAGGATTCTTCTTTGCCATTAAATTTAAGGTTTTTAACTAAAAATATTTTTTTATACGTGTAGAGTTATATGTATTTGAAGCACATTTTAAATTGCTCTCTATTTCTCTTTTAATTTGAATAAGACAGTTCAAAAGTTTTACCTTACTACTGTGAAGTTTACCATTTCCAGAACAAATTGGATTTTGTTGCCCAAGATAAAGTTGCTTTAATGTCTCAATGTTGGTTGAAGTCCAATTGTTGAAGCTTTTCATATATACGTCAAGAGTCTGATTTGCATATTTTGTCGGTTTCAAAACCTGTATTGGTGTTGTAGGTGAAGTTTGGGCGTAAGGAGTTTGGCAGTCTGGGCCCTCACATTTCGGAATCCCTAGTGGTCTGAAATTTAAAGGAAATATTTAAAGGAAGTATTTTCATGTCTCTTTATTGCTAGTTCCCGATAATTTGCTAATTCATCAAAATAAAAGAAAAGTATTTTTTTAAATATTTGCATGTGTTTCAAAATATCTATGCTTTCATTACACGATGCTTTCATTAAATTTTAATAATTCTTTAATAGCATAGAAAGTAATACTGAATTTTAATATTAATTAAATGAAAAAGAATATTGACCATTAATATAATAAATAATAGATGTAATAGAAAAAAAAAAGAACAAAAAAAAAAAAGAACAAAAAAAAAAAAATTTGGTAACTAGGCAATATGAAAATACCCACTGAAAATTTTCATTAATATCACAGTATATTTTCATTCATAAAATACACAATCCTGGCTCCCCTGTGGTTTTAGCAATGGCGTACAATCATAGCACTCTACGCATATTTAATATATTAATTTTAATAATTGTGGTGGGAAATAAAGCTTATTGCAATGAAGGTAATTTATTTCAACAGTAAGATTATTTACCAAAATCATAAATATTTCTTTCATATCTTGCAGGGTAAAATATAAATAAGAATAATAAGATAGTTATTCATTTAGTATTCACAGGATCAATTCTTTCGATTTTAGATACAATAACATTTCCATTCTTTCATTCTATTCTCAATAGAAACTTTAACATTACTAAAGTATTCTCAGTCCATCTCAATTAAACTATACTTACATCTCATAGGGCCGAGTGCACCAAACCTCCGTTAACTTTGATGGCTCCTAAATCAACGATCAAGTGACGTTTTCTTTGCACCAACCTTCGTAAGGGGTTTAACAATAGGTAAATCGCTGATCAGTCGCCAAATTTTAACAGCGCGGAAAGTGGCTAGTTAAATGCGTTATCAAAGAGAAATATCCCATCAGCATCCGCGCCATTCAGCTTTAGCAAGATGGCCAACATCGAATCCAGTTTTTTACGAAATTTCACCTGTGGAATTAAGGCGGATCTGATTGTTTTTGTGAAGAAAGTGTTTTGTTAATACAAAATGGGAATAAAAGCGTTGGAAAAATCCAGGATTCGTTTTGTAAGTTTGAAGAAATTTATACATTTAATTGGAATTCGTTGGTGGCAGCGGATGTACATTTTTGAAGCTAGAGGTTTTAGCGTCTTTGGGAGTCGGTGAAGACCATGTCAGTAGCGCTTTTACGATGAGGCCGATAATTCCATACGGCGGCCAAGTTAAATTTATATCCGAAACTGAGAAAATTGTGCCGCTAAAGGCGGTATCGTAAGTGAAAATAGATAAAATTCGTGATTGCGCTAGGTGAAAAGTGATCCGAAAATGATGTCAAATGTTGTTAGCCAATCGCAGCCACTTTTATTAATACGTTAGATTTTTAGCGAACATCAGTAAATGACTGACAAAAAGTCGTTGGTGCATAGCAACTCCTATTTGATGGCCGGTTGTTAACTTACGGCTCCACAACTAATGACTGCTTCATTTGTTGGTTGGTGCACTCGGCCCTTAAACATTTTGTTATACAAAACTCCTGCGATCAAATACGTTACCTGCCTCACATTGCTTCAATGTTCTCCCTCCTTCCTTTTATTTAGTTTCAAAAGCAACCTCATTATTTTATTAAAACAACAATGATCGTTTCCTATGACATTTAACAAATAAATTAAAATCTACTTACTATGTGTTTCATTGTTTTATTATGGAATTTCTTTTTTTTTTCACTTCTTTTAAAAAAACTTGAAAAAAATTGTAAATTTTTACCACAGTAATTATTTAAGTTATTGCGTTTCATAACATAACTATGAAACTATCATCTATAATTTCTTCGATAGTAATGTTTAAATTGCAGTTTATTTTGTCAATCCTTGAGTATAACAGTGTACGTAATTACGAACTCTTGTTAATATAATTTTCTTTTTCAGCATTTAATTTGTCATCTAATTGTAATTTTTTTTTTATTCTTTCAGAATTGTCACACAATAAAAAGATAGTAGATGAAAGCACCAAGTATATATGAAAGAGTTGCATTCTATACAATTATAGTTAGAGTTACCCTATAGTCAGGCACGTAGCCAAGATTTTGTTAAGGGAAGGGGGGGGGGGGCTTTACATTAAATTTTTATAAATGACTTTGCTTACTTTAAATGAGAATTTAAAAGTGAAATGATCTATGGCGAGAGTAGGCTCTTTGAATTTCATATTTACGCATGCACATTTGAACACTTTCTCTTGTTTTTTTTCTTCCCTAAGGGGGGGGGGGCGGACATGAACTGGCTACGTGCCTGCCGTAGTTGTTTCATTCTAAGTGTGCTTGCTAAAAACATTATTAATCAGTGAGTACACTGCAATAAAAGAAATATGAAAACCTAATAAAACGATTTACTAAGAGTGAAAAATGAAGTTCAATTCACATTATTTTAGTGAATAAAAAACAAATTAATCCTTTCAGTTTTCAATCTATCAAAGCGCTTCCGTTGTTGAAAGTGACACTACAATTTCAGCGCAAAAGCCGTTGCTAATCGTTTTGCACAATTTTCATCATGGCCGCCTCGTCGGTACACCATTGGCATAGAAATGGGCTTGGAAGCAGAGTTATTGCCACCCAAGCTTTCTCAGTGGAAGCGATGCCCGCAATGAGTTCATTTCAATATCTAGACCCTTTGAGTAAGTGCCCCATTGGGGTTGAGGGTATCATATTCGCTCTCGGCCTCATCGATACAGAATAGATTGATTTTTGTCCAATTTCGACTACTTTCCTGATACGGTCAAGGGTTAGCTAAAACCAGTAGTCCAACAAGGAATGACTTACAAGGCTCCTCAAGTCTCGATTACACATTTGAACCCTAATAACTCCTCTGTACGGAATCACTAAAAAGGAAATGTAAAAAAAATGTGTTGAAGCATCGTATGTTTTTTTAGTGATTCCTGATAATACGATCAAAAACATTTCTATTCTTTCTCTCATCAACAAATATATAGTTAATGATAGTTATATGTTGTAATAGTTATATGTTCTTCCAATAATACTGGAAAAAAAAACACTATCTGAACCTGAATCACATTTAATTTCAAAATTTAAGTTTGAATTTCTTTTCATTACAAATTAAGCACACTACAAAATTTAAGAATTTTATATAAACCTCCACGAAAATAGATTGATTCATTTCGATTTAGAAAAAAAGAAGAAAATTAGCTAAATGAATTGATGTTATTCATTTCTTTGGTGACAGGAGTTATCAGGCCTTATACAGATCACTATACGATGTTGCTACACAGAGCTACTATTTTTATTGCCTAATACTATCCAATTTTAGCTTAATTTTCTCGTTATGAATTTTAGAATTCAGAATTATGAATTTAGAACTTAGATTTTAGCTGTTTAATTTAAATGACCTAAGTTTAATTTTTATTTAGATGTCCTGCACGGTAACTAATTAATTTTCTAAATTTTCATGTAGACAAATTTAGTCTCATTAAATAGTGAATACATTTTCCAAATTCATATTTTTTGAAGTCAAAAATATTAGGCGTAACTATATTTGTAAAATAAAATACTTACATTCCAATTTCTTCAAGTCCAACTAAAAGGAGAAGATTTTTAGGTTTGATGTGACTTCCACAATATTCTAAGTTATTCATAGCAGGATAATGTAAAACAAAAACAATACACATTTCTTCCTCTGTTGGTTCATTTGACTGAAAGTTAATAAAAACAGTATATTTTAATAGGTAATCATTTGAAAGACATAGAAATGAAATAAACCTGAAGCAATTAAAATGCATTGAGTTAAAATATTCCAATACAGATTCCCTGGGGTCATGGGAGGGAAGACTCCAAGCATTTTCTCATCACTGGATTGAAGTCAATTGGCCGTTGGATAGCTGGAAGTAAGAATCTCGGCTTTTCTGATCACGGTACTGACTTGAGGTCCACTGGTCAGACTTAGGCCTGCAAGTCTTAATCATCGGGAAAGAAACCTGTTACCCATTCTAAAGAGGAATGGTTGAACCCAACGAACCATTTGGAGGTGGAAAATTGTCCAACCTCTGTCGGGATTGAATCCGGCTCCTTCATCCCCCAGTCAAGCCCTTTATCACTGGGCTACCGTTCCGCATTACGATGCATAGATTATAATAATTACATATATCATAATCATATTAAAACATTGTTGTGATGAACTATAAAAGTACGGAAGTCATTATTGTCGACTTTATTTCAACACATTATATAGCCATCCTTATTTAAAAAATTAAAAAAAAAAATTCAATTTCGAATATTATTACTTTCGAAATAGTTTTAATTTAAATGATGCTTATAATTCAACTATGCTTCGTCTCTTATGGTCGATTATTTCGAAAGTTGTGTATCGACGTCATATTATATACAGCTCAAAACTGGTCAGAAACAATACGAGTGACCAACTTCACTTCATCCCTACAAAACTCTTACCTTTATTCCTCATATTCATAACTGCAGAAAGCTATATTCGCAGAACTCTTATCGATCTGCTTCTTAAAGATCAATTAAAACTTCATAAACTGAACAAGATTTTCAATAAACAATTCAGTTACAATTCATAAACAGAACAAGATTTGAATAAATGATTCATTTCCAATTCATTAAAAATAATCTACAAGCAATGTTCCGCTGGTATAACAAAAGAATCCACATCACAAAAAAAAAAGTCATATGAAATTACATTGAATATTTAAATCTTAAGACAGATCATATAAAATCACATTATATTTCATGAAAATTTCTCCTCTTTCATAATACCTTGATAAAAAGATATTAATAATAAGTAAATCTTTATCCTTGTTAATACATGGAAAACGTTGAATTATATATGCTTCATGTACATTTCTACTAAATATTTATTAATTTGGAACAATACTTTTACTTCTGAATCTGGGTTATGTGTTTATGTTACAAAGGTTTTGATTATTAATAGTAACACGTTATCTTGTTTTCAAGATAATACTAGAGGCTAAGAGGAAAATATATAAAAATATATGATTTTATACGATCTGATATGATTGAAAATTCAATGTGATTTCATATGATCTTTGTTATGATGTGAATTCTTTGTTACATAATGTACTGGCTGGGCATTTCTTGTAAGTTATTATTAAGGAATTTTAACTGAATTATGCATTCAAAATCTTAAAATCATTTGTTTACGAAGTTGTTACCGATAGGATGTCTGCGAATTATCGCTTTACTCCTGAAATTGATATGAATATAAGGAATATAAAGGAGTTTTTTTTTATTATGTATATATCGCTGAGTGGTTATGTTGTTTCATTGCTTATTGGCATAAGTCATCCCTCGCCAGTCTTAAGTCTTCCCTCGCCAGATGCTTCGATCTCTCCTTCTAATAACTTAGGATAATTAAGTCTTTATTAGGGTGTTGCAAAATTCGTGTATAATATTCAAACCACGTGTAGGGGCATAGCTAAGGATCAATATATTCCTAATGAACCCATGTCCGGAAACTCCCCATTACGGCGCTAGATGATATAAAGTGAGCCTTTCCGAGAGAACATATCCTTTGCGACACCATGCGAAATGTGTTGCAGGCGAGCCCACACATTGATGTAGGGATAGTATTTTTTTTTCTCTATTTTTATTTTATTGTAAATAATTACCCAAATACTGAATACCCCTCAGGGCTGGTTAGTTGTAATCAGATGGGCCTGGCGAACCCGAGGGTTTCTTTCCTGAGCAAGTGGTCAAGAAGATTGGTGGTTTAAACCTCAATTCTTCTTGGCTGCAAACTAGATCCCTTTTTCTCTGGACTGGATCTGTTATCTATATCTGAGTCTTTTTCCTTTCCTGACTCAGACACTTTACTTCACCCCATTCTATCTTACCCCTCCTTTTCACAAGGCAAATCCCATGGTTGTTAGACCCTTGCCTAAGGGATGAATGTCGCCGGCCCTTACTCCATCAGGCGACCCTAGAGGGTCTTGATGATGGAGTATTACTCCAAAAAAACAAGCTATGGAAAAAGATGAAACTAAATTTCTGTACCCAGGTGGCAATCCACCCTTTCCTTCGGGAGAGGCAGGCTCCCATTCGGATTCTGGGGGGAGCCATCCACAGCTTTCTTCATCAGAGGCCCTGCTTTCTGCAGAGGCCTCAAAATACACTTTAAGGCAAGGGGCAGCAGAGACTGCATCCAGCCAAAGTGACATGGAAACTCAGTCAAACACAGACCTTCTCTCAGAAAGTGAGGAGGCAGTTTCTCTGGGCAATCCTGACACACCGGGGACCTCAGACAAGCTTGCGAGCACGACTCAGCAAATTGACAAACTAAAGGTCAACCGAGTTAAAATGACAACTTGCGAACGTAGACTAGCTGTAAAAGCTAGACTTGAAGCGCAGGGAATACCTTGGGATCCTAGCAAATTTGGCAAATGCAAAAAAGCTAATAAACTCAAGAACAAAGCACGAAGGGCAGAGGCTGCTCAGACACCCTCTAGCAAACCTTCAAGCTCACAAACAACTGGAAGTAAACGCAATAGAGCAGAGTCCACCACCCCGCCGTCAACTGAGATTGACAGAAAGCGGCAGAGATGGACTCAGCCAACAGCGCCAACAACCTCTAAAGAGACTAATATTACATACAAAGATAAACTCACAGTCACAAAGATGGCAGTGGTGATTGAAAACTATCCTACATCCAAACTTACCAAAGAACAGGGTGAACAGATAGAACAAGCACTGATAGGCAGGATCGGCCGACTTTCAGACGGCGCGAACCCTGTCTTTGCTGGCACTTATCTTGAGAGGGGAGCATTAATAGTTTCCTGCAAGACAGAGAGTATCGTTAACTGGCTCAAACAAGCAATGACGGAAATAAATCCTTTGGGTGAGGAAATCAAGCTGATTGTAGGCGACAGGAAAGAGGTTCTGCGGGCTACCAAGGTGCTCTTTAGAGCACCTGCTAAGCTCGCGGACTTCACTCCTGACAAGATCTGCGAGCTGCTTGACAACCAAAATCCACTATTAAAGGTCAGCGAATGGACAAGACTATCAGTTAAAGACGATCCGAAAGGAAAAATCTTTATCTTTCTGATAGATGATGAATCATTAGGGGCACTCAAAGCCTCTGATTATATTGTGAACGTCGCCCTGTGGACGTCAGCTATTCTCATACTTTTGGGTAAAGAAAAAGATGACGCTAAGGGTGATACAGATAAACCTTCACCACAGTAGAGCAGCATCAGCTGCTCTCTGTCGCACCTTTATCAAAGGTAATTTCGATCTAGCCCTCATCCAAGAGCCGTGGATCTACCATGGACGTATAGTAGGGCTTGGAGAAACAAAAGGTAAGATTATTTCCTGTAATTCAATAAATAATGCTAGAACTTGTATTTTGGTAAAAAATGGCTTACAGATCTTTCTGTTGGTTGAATTTTGTTTCAGGGATCGAACCTCGATACTTGTCAGCTGGGGCGAACCTAATTGTGAGCTCAGCATACCTGCCTTACGACTCCAATGAATTTCCTCCGTCTCAGGAGCTCAGACTCTTAACGACGTATGCACAACGTTCCAACCTCGATCTCCTTGTGGGGTGTGATGCCAATTCTCACCACAAAGAAGGATGGGAAAGCACCGATACCAATGCTAGAGGTGAGTCACTTTTAGGATTCCTACTAGCAAATGACTTACAGGTAGCTAATGTCGATAGTTCTAGTACTTAAACTATAGTTATTACCTTCTGTACGCAACTAGACTTGGTACAGGGATGGCACGTCTCTGACGAAGCATCTCTTTCAGACCATAGTTATATTATGTTCAATTCGGATCCTTAGGGTGTAAACGGTAGAGCAAACATTCTTCACGGGTATGCGTACCCTCAAAACCACTTGAGTTGGAAACATGAAATTTAACATTATTGTTCTTTGTCAAAATGTAAAGACGAATTTCCGATATTTGGATCCTAAGGGGTGGAAACGAGGGTGGGGGCTTTCCTGCAGGATATGAGTATCTCCCAAGCCGCTTGAATTGGAAACATGAAATTTGACGTAAGTGTTCTTAATTCTAAGTTTCCGCTTCTTTTCTTATTTGCTTTTTTTTTTTGAAGAAATAAGCCGTTTTGTTTTTTTTTGTTTTTTTTTACGTTATTTATGCAAGGTTTCTGGACCGAAGCGACGGTAACAGATCTATAACCTAATTTGTAACTACAACGTGCCTTTCTGACCAACTGGATAAGCTTCAGTTTCGTCACACAATTACAATTTCTTCGTCGTCCACATCAGGCAAATTCTTTTTTGTTACTTGCGCAAAGCACGGTATTTTTGCTATTAGTGTAGAATCCAGAATTTCTCCAAAAGTCATTTCATACAACAACTACACGGATTCTCAATTCTTGGATACAAGTGATCCAAGTCTTAGATAAGAGATGTATACCTAACCAGTCCCGTCTTCAAATTTCATTATTTTTAAACTAGTTAAAAAGTTTAGGTGAAACCACAAGTTTAAAAATAAATATTTAAAAAAAAAATCTGACGTTTCTGGTTTCCATACCAAATTTATTATGAAATACAGGAAATTATGAATCCATAATGAAGAGGTTCAAAAAGATGAGCATCTTCGAGATAGCAAGTAGTACGCTGTAGCAAAGGCTCTGACGACAAGAAGCAATCCAAGCTTTTCAATTTACCAAAGGAATAACAAAGATTTCGGGTTGATACATTAATTTAATTATTTGAAATTGCACTTAAGTACAATCCTACAAACATATATCTATATAAATATTAATCTCTGTTGCTGCATCTTATCTCTTTTACAGCACTCTTAATTTCTCACTGATTTATAACATCGACTTATGTTATCTTCGAGACTCCGAAAGGCTTCTACTGTACATACTACATTATCCTACGCTTCAATAGACTTCCTCATCGGTCACTGAGGATCGCTATTGCTATGAAATTGAGGTGGCTTTAACGTCCACATATTGAAGCGACCTAAATGTTTTCAAAAATTAGTTACGATCACATAAAGAAACGACATAAACATATGAAAGGTGTTGATTTGCCTATTTTATAAGGGGTATCCACATTCCTTGTTGGAAATTTTTTGGATCTGATTAATGTATATTAGTGAAAGTACTTCAAGTGCATGAGTTTGATTTAATTTCTATATTTAAAACTTACAACAGTTGTTCGGTTTCTTCCTGAAGTGTCATAGATGCATTCTAGGCCTAAAGTATCATTCTGCAGAAAAACAAAGAAAGAAATTAATTTATATTAAATATATCTGAAGGATGAACAGAATTCAAACATTGTTTTCAAAGCAGTTACTTTCTCTTATTTTACTTGGTTTGAAAATGAAAATAATATAGAATTTGCTTACTTGCAAAATTTTAAGTTTGTTCTTTAGGAATCGAAAACCCTGCAATTAAATAATAAAATGAAATTTGTAAGAGATCTTTGTCACTGTAAAGCGATTGTCAATGTGAATATGTTATCAGAAAAGTTCCTTAGAACTACATTGTAATAAATCGTCTGATCTTGGTTCAGTTTGAAGAAACTGAATTCAAATGCAAATCGAATTAGCAGTTACGAATCCTTTGAAATACTATACACATCGATGCTTATAGTGAAGGGTACCATTCACCATAGTTAGTTTGAGCGACCTCTAATCTCAGAATAATAATTGATTATATGCACTGATTAATGAAGATACAAAATAGACAGCCATCCATTTCTCCTACTTCTAAATATTCTATCCCTTGATGTATATACACTCATGGACAAAAAAATTAGCGCACCAAGAAGGAGTCGTCAAAATGAAACGAAAATTTACATACGTAACGACTACTTTGATATAAGTAAATGATTAGAAAATCAAAGAAAAACGATTATTTATTTCTGAGAAAAAGGCAAAAGAACGGAGGAGTTAATACTCCGTTGGACCCCCTCTAGCGCGAATGCACGATGCGATACGATCGGGCATTGAGTCTTACAAGTTCTGTATGATGTCTTGAGACATTTCGTTCCATATTTGCTGTAACCTTGCCTCTAGTTCGTTCAAACTCATGGGATGCCCAACTCGTCGTCCCAAATGATCCCAGATATGCTCGATTGGAGACAAATCTGGAGATCGGGCAGGCCAAGGAAGGGTAGTAATAGTGCGGAGACAGTCTTGTGACACCCTTGCCGTATGAGGCCGAGCGTTGTCTTATTGAAAAATGGCTCCTGGGAGCCGTTGCATGAGTGGCAACACATGTGGTTGCAGGATTTCATGAACATACCGCTGGGCTGTCATGGTGCCACGGAACAATACTAGGGGTGACCGTGTATTGTAGGCAATGGCACCCCATACCATCACACCAGCTGTGGGAGCGGTGTGTCGCTGTACAGCAAAGGCAAGATTGAAGCGTTCACCACGGGCTCTCCACACACGAACACGATTGTCACCACTGCCGAGATTGAATCTGGATTCGTCGCTAAAGACGACCTGGTTCCATTCCGCTGCAGTCCAGTTTCCTCGTGCGCGGCAAAACTCCAAACGGAGGCGTCGATGGGTGGGCGTCAAGGGCAGCACACGTAATGGGCGCCGCGATACCAACTGTCCTTCAGCCAGGCGCCTTCGTATGGTTCGAGAAGACACAGCGGCCTCTAGTGAAGGTGCTACCTGTGCCTGGATGGCGGCCGATGAAGCAGTTGGCTGTACGCGTGCATTTCTGACTATGTGGCGGTCTTCTCGAAGACTGGTCTGTTGAGGGCGTCCTGAGCCTGGTCTTCGTGTACATGACATCTCTCGGGTCCACTGGTCCCAAAACCTCCTCACAACACAATCAGAGCGGCCTAATTGACGAGCTACTCGCCTAGCTGACCACCCAGCTTCCATCATCCCGACGATTCTCCCTCTCTCAAACTGCGACAACTGCGTATACTGTCTTCGAACACGGCGTAATGGCATGTCTACCTCAGCTCTTCCTTTGTAAATGATTCAGCACACTCAAACAAGCTTTGGTTACCTGTTTTATACTCCACAGAGTACGATGTTCAACGCCCTCTACCGGCTATACGTAATGCGCAATCACGCTGCATTTCTAATCATTTGCATATCTCCCCGACATGTACCTTCATTGCAAGTTTCGTTACGATCCCGCAATTATTTCTTGGTGCGCTAATTTTTTTGTCCATCAGTATATATTTATACACACACCGTCCAAAAAAAATTATCCGATAGTAATGAAACTTCGCATGCAAAAACCTTTCGACCGAATAATCAAAACTTCGCATCCAATAAATGAATAGCCTGAGCTACAGCGTATTGGAACTGAGCATCGTGATGGTGTATAAAAAGAGCGAATCTCGCTTTCAGGAATAAAACTTCCAGTGGATTTGGATTACGTTTTCCTACATTGACTGTAACAATGCCTCGCCGGCGAATCCGCGGCCTCTAGAACCAAACCACGGAGTTCGAAAGAGGACATGCATCAGACTACATGGGACAGGATGGACAAACCAATGAATCGCTCGGTATTTGGGTCGGAGCGATGCGGCAATTATACGATGCTGGCCGGAATGGGTCCTGAACGGCAGATTACAGTAACAAGAGGGTAGCGGACGGTCTAGGGCAATGACAGAACGGGAAGATAGTCATTCTCAGAGCAACTGTTACAGAACAAGATTCGTCGTTTTCAAACATCCAACGAATACTGAATACTGTATTGACACCCGGATCATTAGTAGAAGACTACTGGAGCAGAATCTACAGTCGTGGAGCCTTTTACACCGCCTTTCACTGATCTGTATGCACCATCAAGAGCGATTGCAGTGGTACCGGGCACGATCAGTGTGGAATTGTGCTGATAGGACGAATTGTCTTCAGTAAATACTGCTTTGAACTGAATCCTGACGACCAGAGCAGATATGCCTGGAGACGATCCTAACATCGTTAGGATCCCGCTCTTACTGTCGCATGCAAGTCGGATCGACCACAGGGAGTTTTGGTCTGGAATGACATTTCGTTTGATAGCCGGACGCCGTTGTAGTCCTCCGTCGCACCTCACAGCACAGCGGTACTTGGCGAAATTGTACGATTAGTTATTTTGCCGTTCCTTTCCCGGCACCCCGAGCTTACTTTTCAGCAAGATAACGCCCGGTCACACACATTACGCATTTTCATTGTTTGTCTTCGTGGTCTTCTATCGCGACTCCCTTGGCTAGCCAGATCTCTCTCTTATTGAGCATATTTAGCTCAATCAAGTTAGATATCTTGTAATTAAACAATAGATATTTTAAGTGATGATATAGAAACTTGTACCTGAAATTCGAAATAATAGTTGTCTTCCACAGCAGGTTTCAGTTCTTTATTGTCTCTAAATGTGTGGAGTTTCATTTGCCTTACTATTACAAATTTAAAATAGTAAAATGTAATTTGAAAAATCGGTTCATAGTAATAATTGTATAAAACTTAACGATACTTCAGTAATTTTTTTAAGATTATAATTATTCTTTAAAATCGATAAGATTTAACTATTTGCTATATTTCACTGAGTCCTCATAAATATTGGAAAGTGGCATAATAAAAATCAAATAGGAAGTAACATATGTTAGTTAAATTTAGGTATAAAATTAAAGTTTTTATTTTCTCTGTTTTGATTTTGTCTTTTTTAGAGGAATGTTACTTGGATTTAATTTATAAAGTACCTCAATAGATTTTAATTTATTATTTTCTGTTCTCTAAAAATTTACAAATTAACTCTTAGCCAAATTAAATAGCCCAAAATATTTTTCTATGCAATTTCATTAAGTTTTTATTTCATTAAGTTTTTATTTCATTTTGTCTAAATATAGCAACAATGTAACTTACATAGCTTATGTCCATGGAAGAAAAGGCCAACTACAGTTATCCCATCATCTGGAACATTCTAAAATGATTAACAATAATGATGTAACAAAACCGAGGTAAATTTAAAATAAGATATTTTTTAAAAACAGTCGTTTTTTAAAATAAAATTCCTGGAGAACAACATTTGCTAACTGGTCTGTATATTTGTCAATTAACATTTAATCCATTTTATATTAATAGTTTACTAAATACTGTTATAGGCTTACACTTTTTTAATGATCTTAACATGACATGAACCTCAACCTTGCTTATGTCATTTTAAATTTGTAGATACTTAGTTAAATTTATTGAATCGTAAAAATAGAAAGTAAATATATTTGTATATCCTGTAATATTTCAAAATATTCTTTTAGGATTCTTTTCTAAATGTGTTTTGTTTTACTATTCTTACATCCACCCACCTGTCTTATACAGCTTGAAGCACATTCCCCCCAAACTTGAAAATTCTTTTGTCGAGGAGGAATTACCATTAATGGACTAATTTGATGTACAGCCACGAAAATACCCAACGTATTCTTTGGTTTTTCGGTTGTGACATATAATGTAATCCCTGATTTGTCAATTAAATCTAAAAGAAGAGAAACAATTATTATATTAGTTTGGCAAGCACTAAAAATAGAAGAATATTAAAAGCATTGAAATTATTCGAAACATATAAATAGGAACAAATACGTACCCTTTTTAAGCATTGTCAAATCGTAATGAATTTCTACTCTAAAGTATGTTGTTGAGTTTGTGCTTCCAAAAGGTAGCCCAGTTGAAGGAGGATAGAATTGATCCTTAGAAGAAGACAAAATGTTTTTTGGAGTTTAAAACTTTACTTTTCAAATTTTTTTCAGATTTTATTCAATGGAAAGTTTTTATTAATCTTAATTTCTACTTAAAATGTTAAAAATGAACCGTTTATTAAATAAAATTCAGAAAGTACTATTGCAATATTTAGAAAACTTTTCCTTATTTGTTAACAAAGCATTTTTCTATGATAATTAACTTACAGATTTGCCATAAAAACTGGAAAATATATATATATTATTGATATTATTATCATTTAGTTTTAAGTTACGTTAGTTAGAGTTTTCTGCTAGTGCTAGTTGTCTTACTTTTATTAGTAATGTTATGAACTGGTGCGCTTAGTCTTCAGT
The DNA here is from genome assembly GCA_023159025.1 of Thereuonema tuberculata. Lineage (NCBI taxonomy): Eukaryota > Metazoa > Arthropoda > Chilopoda > Scutigeromorpha > Scutigeridae > Thereuonema > Thereuonema tuberculata. Next base: position 7,380 of record JAFIDM010098693.1, on the reverse strand, counting down.
TCATATCCCGACTAGGTATCACAACTTTCTTTCGGTTATTATTTGCTGGGTTTGGAAGATATCTGTGTTTAATTCTTTTTTCTTTTTTTTTGTTATGATAATTAGGTATTTCCTGAAATGTTGTCTTTGTTATTCTAAATTAGAAATTATAGAATGGTCTGGAAATGTCAGATGACTATCAAAGTTGTATAAAATCTCGGCTGAAGAACAGTTCAGGCAGATAAGCAGCAACAGCGATAGCGGGAAGGAGATGTCTTCGGCGGCCAATTAGGAAAAGATCCTGAGGTGTGGTTGAAACAATATGACCATCTCGCTAGTTATAATCACTGGGATGACATTCTGAAGTTGGCGAATGTCTACTTCTTTCTGAAAGGTCCAGTCCAAGTATGGAATGCCAATACGAACACGAAATCCATTCTTGTGACTGATTCCGTATAAATTTGGGCAGGCGTTTGCATTCGGCGAAAAGAAGCGGATGGCAGAAATGCTGATTCATCACCTAATGCAAAGGGCAGCAAAGATGTTCTTCGCTTATGCGGCCAAATGGATGCTGATGAGTCCCAAGAAGAACGAAACGGCCATTCCAGATTCCCTCATATGATAGACTCGAAAGGTGTTTTTGTTTAGTTATGTGCAGCCTTGGTTTCTGTTTTGAATAATTTTTTGAATACAAAACTTAACTTTTGCGGCTACTTAAATACAATTTTAAACCAAAGAGAAGGCTAGGTGATGGACTGATGATTTTCTACACAGACATCTAGTGAAGAATTTAGTAACTTAAAATTAAACGACTTAACTGGATCAGTGGGGTGATGATGGAAGCCAAGACATCTGGTGACAGGAGTGGGAACGCGACGACCGGTAAACACTGGAAGCATCTTCTCCTTGTACTGCTGTCTTGATTTACATCAACTATATCTGTAATTAAGTCCTAATAGGGAGAAAGGAAGAAAAAGAAAGAAAGGAAAAAAACGAAAAAGGAAAACCACAAATCAAAATCCAATATATAATCAAACATATTCCCTACATATAAAAGGGAATAGGAAAAAAAAAAGGGTGAAGAAATCAAACCACTTTTTTAATTATATATTGCTGTGTGTTTTAATTTCTCTCATTCTCTTTCTTCCTTTCTCCCTATTAGGACATAAATACGGACACATTTGAAGTAGATATTGTACTATACAGTCCTGGAGAAGGTGCTTCCAGTTGAGGTTCTTGTGTTTTCCAGTATGCCGGGTTATGTCACTCCTGCCACCAGATATGTCGTCTCCATCATCATCCCACTGATCCAGTTAAGTCATTCAACGTTTAGTTATCACATTCTTCACTAGATGTCTCTGACGAAAATCGTTACCCCATTCTCTTTGGCTTACAATTGCGTTGAAAACAGCCCCAAAAGTTATTGTAATTGAATTGTAAGCGGCTTCTTTAGCCGAACCGAAATGTAATTGTATTTTTTAAAGTATTGAAATAACCTTTTAAACTTTTAAGTTGTGTTGGTTTAATTTTTTTTCCATTGAATCGTTAAATCACACGTTAAAACTCAGTATTAAACTTAAAAATAAATAAAAATAAAAAATAAAAAAAATATTTGTATATTGAATACGGTAAACAATCCTAGCAGAGTATTCCATTGCAATTCTAGTACAACAATATTGTTAGTTATGCTAACTACCGTAATAAATAAAGTTATAACTATCGAAATAATTAAGAATATTCATATCCCTAAGATCTCTCGAGAGTTTGACAGTGCTAAATAGTCCATGGGCCAGCCAACATATCGGTATAATTTGGGGGTACCAAATTTCCTTTTCACAGCAGTTAGATAGGATTATAAGGATGTCAAAAAACCATGATTGCCATCTCAAAGTGGTAGCTAATAAAAATGGCGGCCAATCCAAGATGGCCGTTGTTCAGTTTTAAAAAATCAACTGTATCTCGAGAACTACTCATCCGATTTCATTACTGTTTTTTTTAAACTAAAGTTCTACATGTGTGCTTCAAATTTTGTCATATGCACTGTTTCGATAAACTCAATCGTTAATTAGTAATTAAAGAAATATTGAAAATTTTATGAATTTTTTTGTAATTTTTTTGTTTTAAATCGAGTTTCTACAAAATATCTTGTACATTAGAAAAAAAA
>JAFIDM010098692.1:71680-86693 GCA_023159025.1 Thereuonema tuberculata | reverse complement strand
GAATGGTCAGACTGTAATTGATTGTTTGACTAAAAAGGAATTATTATGATTTCAGTGAATTTGTTGTATTTTAAAAAGAAATACGAAATTCTAAAGGGCAATGGGCAAAACTCTATGGGAAGTTGCCCCACCCCTGTATAGTGATAAGATATTTACCTACAGAAATCTCCTTAAATAGAACACACTTTATTATTATGACTCGTCTCAATTATTAGTCCGTTCGGAGTTTTATACTGCTAGATGTGACTATTAGATGACAACGTAATTCTAGAATTTATTATTTAATTAACTTTTAATAATGATTATACGTAATTAATAATTAACATTATTATTTATTTCAAGTAAATAACAATTATTTACATGTATTAAATGAAAATAATATTTACCGTTACTGAAAATAATTATTAAATGATAATTAATTAATACATCCGGGAATTAAGATGTCAACTAGATAAGTCGTATCTAGAATTATATAACTCCGAACGGACTAATAATTGAGACGAGTCGTAATAATAAAATATGTTCTATTTAAGGAGGGTATATATCTTATATATACCCTATTAGGTATACATCTTATCGCTATACAGTGGTGGGCAGATCTGCCCATTGTCTTTTGAAATTTTTACATTTGAATAAAAAAATTATTTACATGACAAATGGAAAGTTTTATTTGAATTGGTAGACCATTTCCAAAAAGATAAATAAAACCCTACAGCAAGTCACTATCGTAAGCAGTTTGGTCAATTGCTTGTAAAGATTGACGTTAAAAGTCGAAAGCAATAGTTCATTGATAAACTCAAAGTAAAGAGGAACGACCACGTATTCGAAGCCCAGGCACAAAACACTTCAAAAGCACCTATCAAAGTTACGAGCGTCGTATCAGAGGAAATGTTGGCTGGCAGCCATCTGGTGTACAGATTAAAAGATATTTGACCTTTAACTCCTCCTGTATCGTTTTCTGAAATTTGGAATTGAGTTTTCGAGACATAAAACTTGCTTACGTCGCGTCATATTGCTTGGGTCTTAGTTTCGTCGTACCTTTTCTTCAATAACGTAGGATTTCGTGACGTTTGTAGTGTTAAAGAATAAAAACTGTTTCAGTCTATACGCAAAAGAAAACTCATCGTAAAGATGATGCTGGAATCCAAGTCATCTCTAATCATCAATAGTTCAGGGTCTTTTAAAATCCTTCTATCTTTTGTTACTGATATAGAAAAATTTGAAATTTTAAACATGAAAGCAAAAAGTGTGTAGAAATTCTAATTATTTATTATTATTTGTCCATGATTATTTCATTTCATTTTATTTCAAGATAGGCTCAGCTAAAAACCAAATAAATAATATATTTTTATTTTATTTACCTATTTATTGTTTTTTTTTTTATATGTATTATTTTTACCTACTACAGGTCAGCTAAACGGATTGTGGAAGACAAGGTTCCCGGCGTTTCGTGACCAAAGAGACTTAGTTGAAGTCAGGTGGTTAGCCCGACGCTCCTCGACTCCGACAAAGAAACACGGTACCCGTTTTAGAGAGCGCTGGATGGACCCTAGGATCCATCTATAATTAATAACAATTAAAACTGCTTAATGAAGCGTCAGTATATTATAGAATCTCTTGAAATCAGAAGAACTTTCTATAAGAAAAATTACTTAGTAGACTGCATTTTCAGTAATTTGCAACTTTTAGTTTTAAAAATTAAACAAATAAAAATAAAAAATAAAAAATCTCAGATCAGCACATTTTAATTGAATTTCTTATCGTGAATGAGAAGAAAGATATCGTCAATGAGAAGGAAAATGTTTTAAAATCATCTTATTCTCCTTCAATAATTTCTCAAATGTTAGTATTTTTTTATCATTTCATTCTTTATTACTATAATAATACTGTAATGGTGTTTGTGGGAGCGTCGTTGAGATGGAAAAAAACAACGAGTCAAGTTCTGGAACGGAACTGAATTAATTTATTGAATGAAAAACATTGGTTTTTGTAGTAGTTACATAGCGTGATTTGATTGGTTAAATAATTAAAAATATACAGAATGGTTGGATGAAAACATAGCGAACTTAAATCCATTAACTGATTCAACGGCTGCAATGGAAAAGAATTTAAAAATAAACATCAGTAATTAGGAAACAGAAAACGAATGTTTTAAAATAAATAACGGTAGTGATTAAAATGAATAAATTACAGAGAAATACAGAGAAATAATTTCTACAAAAATACGACTAAATGATTTCTAAAAATATTTACATATAAATTGTTACAAAATGAAGTTACTTTCATGTTAAACTGGAATTATAAATTAAATATTGATTTTTTTTTTAATTAGGATTTTTTGGCTACATCAATGAGTTTATGTTGACAATTAAAAAGAAAATGTAGAAAATACATCAGTCGTATTTACTTTACACCAACAAATCCGGATTAGTTATGAAATACAGAGAATATATGAGTGTAGTTATTATATTTGTTTCTTATTTAGATCAGTGCAGTCTTTATTTGTCGAGTGTCGCAAGGCGATTGAACCAATAGAATCGTTTGACTGAAGACAGCCAAACAACAGACCTTATGCTAAAAGCGATGACAAAATTGACAAATCTGTATCTGCAGATACAGAAATCGGAAAGGTTGAAATCAGCTTTAAGGTAAAACGGGACTCTTTAGTATTATTCCGATAATTACTGAGGCTTTTGCTCGAAAGCATGACTTTACTTTTTCCGATAAAAGCCACATTTCTAATTATGGTGATCAAACATTTGTAAGATCAATGATCGCCATACAATCACAAGAGATTCGCAAGAGTTTTCAATTACTCTTCAGAAGTTCAAGTAATTAAAGAAATAAGAAGTTCCAAAGAACTTACAGCTCACTTTCTTGTACGTGTATCTTAAAGTACATTAAGTTGTATGGTAAGTGTTGTAAGTTAAAATTCATTATTTTTTTTAAAAAAGCCATGAAAAACGACATAACGACAGACCTGTTTCATTGTTTAAGGACCTGAATCAAACAAATGCAGGCGACTGCAAACCTTTCATTTCTTTTATATATTTCTTTTTCCAATGCACTTAAAATTCTGAAAATTTCAATATGAACTTGTGAGGCAAGTGGGATTTATATTTTAATTTTACCTTTCAAAATATTCTGCAATTAATTAAATTAAAATTCAGTAACAGTCAATTTTTCGAGGTATTGCTCGGTATTTTCAACTTAAAATTACTTGACGAAAATCTGAAATGATAAAAAATTTGTAAAATAATGTTTTGTATTTAAAATATGTATTATTAGTGCAACAGCTAATTTTTTTAAAAAAGTAATTTAATCTCATACAATTTTAAAAAACACAATTTTTATTTTTTTAAAATAAAAAAACTGTTGCACTAATAATAAATATTTTAAATACAAATCATTATTTTACAAATTTTTTATCATTTCAGATTTTCATCAAGATTTTCTAAGTTGAAAATGCCGAGTAATACCTCGTAAACTCCCAAAAAATTGACTTTTTTTTAATTTTAATTTAATTAATTACAGAATATCTTGAAAATTAAAAACAAGAAAATATAAATCCCACATGTTCACAAGTTCATATTTAAATTTTCAGAATTTTAGGAGCATTGGAAAAAGAAATATATAAAAGAAATAAAAGGTTTGCAGTCGCCTGCATTTGCTTGAGTCAGGACCTTAAAATAAAGATATATTAACAGACATATCATAGAAACTCATTGTTTAGATTTTAATGTCTTTTTTGTCTTAATCTCGTTCTAATTTCTCGAGAATGACCCATTGGAAAAGAGTTAGATCGTCCCTAGTCCATAAATAGGCATCCCAGGTTTCAATATGATATATATTCCTATTCAACTTAATATTTTTCAATATTCCAATTGAAAATGGGCTAAAAATATTAAAAAAATGTATTTTATTCTGAGTGGACTAAAAATATTACTAGTAAAAAACTTGTAAGTACGTATAAATTTTTGTTTCGAAAAGCTGTGTTAAAATCGTTCAGTGGATGTAAAAGTAAAAATAATTGAAGGCCGAAGCTTGAAATGTGAAAGTAAACTTTCTCGATGTTACGTAATCCTCATGCAAGTTTAACGAAGTCCAACATGAAAGCAGTTTCAGCAGATTTGTTTTATAAATGAAGCTTCTAGAACCCTTTTCATTGCCTTTCATTTCCGCTTCCGACATTCCGGTTGCCATAAACTTAAATGTCGATCCAGGAATATACAAGTCCAAGCAGATTTATGAATTTTATATCCAAAACCATTTTCGCCTTTCCAGTGCTATTCCATTGCTGTAAAACCAAGTCATTTTTCAAAAAAAAAAATATGTTTTTACAATTTTTTAGACACTAAAAAAACTCCACAAGTGTGAGATTGACAATGTAAGCCTTTTTGTAGAATTTAATAATAAGACTTATTTTTAAGATATAATAAGTAGTAGTTGTTATGCGAAAGAGAAAGCCTGCTTAAATTTTATTTATTTTATTTTCAATTATTTTTATTTTATTAATTTTTTTGTATTTTTAATTTTTGAATTTTTAATTTAATTTATCTCACTACTTTTTTTTTAGTAATTAATATGTATTTTTTTAATAATTAAAATAAAATGTTTAATTCTCAATTGTTATTTATTATTAGTTCGATTTTATCTTCTTGGTACCATTTCTAATTTTATCTACCGAATTAATTATATTTCTTTAATTTTGCATTTGAAATTGAAAAAAAAAATACTTTTTTAAAAAGTAATCAAATCATATCTTGTAGTTTTCAAATGTATCTTTTTTTTTTTTTTTGGTTATATTTCTATGAGCCCTTTGCTCAATCCCTGAGTAGATTTGTCTCTTTTTTTTGTGTGTATGTTTCACTGGACCTGAACGCTCTGAAGTTGGGTTGGCGAATTTGGGATTAGGACAACAACACTCCGTTTAAATTGCTTAATTTACAAATATATTGATCATTGTTGGGTTTTTTTTCAATTCGGTAATTCATGTTAACTACGTTGTAAATTACGAATTAGGCAGTAAACATCATAATTTCCTAGGTTCGTCCTTCTCAGCAACTGGAATCAGTTCCATTTCCTTCCTCGCCAAGCTGTTAGTTGCAGCTGAATTTCCGAAAGCTATTGGTTAAGACAAACGAATATACACAGCTCTGTTTACAGTTATACTATTAGTTAGTTGTAATTAATTTAGATCAGATTATAAATGAAATATAAAGTTGGTTTTGTATGTCCTAAATCTATAGCTATTAGGCCTACTGTACTATCTACAGATCCTTGTCTATTATTAAGAGTTTACTTCAATTAATAATATTTAATATCTCTTTTAATAGATATTTTTCAAATACAATTACAATCACAAACAATTGTAGAATTCGTCTTTTAAATAATCATTCGAAAATAATTGTTTTTAGACATTTTTTGATGAGATTTTACTAATCATCATTGAAATGTACAGGGCTATTTCATTTCAGCACAAGAATGGAAAAATACTAAATAATTTATTATTCAAACCAATCTGCCGAAAGCCATCAATTAAAGATTATTTTCATCAGCTAAATAAGCCAAACCATTTCTTCTTTAAGACATATATTTAACTATTTCTCTTATCGATGTAGTTAAATAAGAACTACGTATTCAATTCTTAAGCAGAAAAACTGATAAAACCATACAGCTAAATGATTTTTCTTTTCCCGCGCTAATATTGCTACTTATTGTAAATAATGAAAGAAAATCCTAAATGTTTTACTTTTGAGAATTATTTATAGTCCCTCTCCTTCTCTAGAGCCAGGCTTTAAGAAATTCAAGGCCCCAAGGCACACGAGCAACGCTGTATATGTTTCCAACAAGCAATTCTGTTTCACTTTCGTCATATTCTGATTTTCCGAGCGAAAAAAAACAAAATATTCCAGGCGCCTTGCAGTTCGTTCGAAGACTGACGTTGACTGGAGCGTCTGACGTCATCGAAATGAATCGCATGTGAAATTTAATTAACACACTAATCACAGCCGCTGCTGTTTATTATTTGCACCAGAGTTTGCGCCTCCTTAATGACCGATTCAGAAAAGCACTCCCCCCTCCGCTTACCTCTCTTTTCGTAATTTTCAGTGTTTTATTTTTTCGACGTGTTCTATCCTATCTGACAGCAGTTCTTTACAAACAAATTTACAATGGTCTAATGTTTATCAGAAAACTAACATTTTAATAAAAAAAAAAGCGTCTATAAAAATTATTAAATCTGATTATGTAATTTAATATATTACGTTTCAAACTATTTGCTTTGAACTTTTGTTGTTATGAATTTTATTGCTTTAAGACAATGAAATATTATACAGAAGTAGGATAGGATCTATTTTGAAAAAACTTCAAAAATAAAAGTTAGACCGTAAACACATGCATACTAAGGTTCAAGGAGATCGATCCTATGTTCAAAAGTAAGTAGATATCCATTTCTGAAAGTAAACAAACTGAACAGTAAACTCCCGATTATCCATGGGCGGTTTATCCGCTTTGCGTGTTTCTTTTTTTTTTTCTGTTTCCTTTTTTTTTTTTTTTACTATACAATAAATTACGGAATTAAAAACAAAAAATTAAATGATAGAATAAGGTAAACAATAAAAGAGGCTAACTAACTTGTAAGTGAACACAATTATAGACAAACAATTTAAAGAACGACCTTGTGAGCGGAGCTTAGGCCGGCATGTTACACTAAATTATTGGATAGCCTTCCCGTAATAATAAAATTTAAAAATAAATAAATAAATAATTTAAAATAAAATAATTGTTTATAATGTATGTATTGTAACTGTGTAATACTGCCATTTTAATGTAAATAAAACTTATTAAAAGCATTTTTGTGTTGATTTTCGTCCTATTTCGGATTATCCGCGGAATTCGCTTATCCGCAGTTGCCGCGCCACGCAATTCCGCGGATAATCGGGAGTTTACTGTAATTGTTTGCGCCATTACAATATAGGTTGTTATTTCAGATATACCATTGGGTGAAAAACCCAACCAAATTATGAAAATTAATAAGTTTTTTACAAATCTTAAGCTTTCCCAATTGAAATACTTAAAAGGCGAATTAAAATATTTAAGAGGTTATCCAATTTATTTATTTATTTTTGCTGTATGTGGATATTAAATAAGCAAAACAAAGTACTGCAATTGAACCGATTTACTGACACCAAGTCCTCATTTGAAGACTTGCAAAATCATAAATATGGTAGATATAGGAAATGTGAAATGTGATGTATGCTATGAATAACGATATAGTTTTGTTCTATATCTCAGTTCATAAGGAAAGTGAATGCATTGAGCGAACAACTGAAGAGACAAAGATAGCAGTTGAAGATAAAGGTCTACACCTAAAACCAGTCCTCTTCGAAGCAAGTACCTCGGCCAAACAGTACTAAATCTGCTACTGGAGAAATAAAATAAAAAAGGCAACTGAGGCCCTAACGTTTTCCCTTCCATTTATCAGTCATTATCTAGATCACTTGCGAATTTAAATTATATAGTACATGGAATCAAACATTTACTGATCATGAAATTTCAATGTATACTTTGAAAATACAACTTAATATACGGTGCCTTCTGCATACGTAACAATAACAAGCTAGACGCTATAGAAGACGGATTTGAATACAGTAAATACAAATTAATGTTATATAAGATTAATATTATCATGATATTTAATGACCGGAGAACCATTTAGTACAATTTCCTAATTATTTGTATTTTCTAAAAATTTTGACAATATTGAATAGTTTTCTCAATTATTAAGGTAAATTAGTTTCTTTTTATAAATTATATTTACTTATAATTTCTTTGTAATAAGTGTTATATCCACCTAAATGATATATGTAATGAATAAATACAATTCAATTATTTATTTATTTATTTATTTGACATTATTTTTGACATTAGAGGTTGTTTTGGGGAAGTGCCTTTAAAAATCAACAAAAACCATAACCCAAATAAAACGCAATGTTTAACTCTCACTGGGATACAATTCTTATTTCGTTTCAATCTTAACTTAAAAAGAAACTGTACATTTTCTTTTAAACTCTGTTTTGCAATTGATCGCCAGTTGCTTTTTGACATCCAAACCGGTCATTTCCATTTCTATAGAAGTCAATACAAAAGGGGGACCTGCAATACAGCAAAGAAACGTAAAGCGTCTATATCACAAACATGCTTCCTTTTTTCTTTTGTCTAGTTTTTAAAATTGTTAAATGAATTTTTTTGTAACCCACATATTTTTTTATTATTACTATTAGAAATTATTAATCTAAGTTTATTAAAATTTTAAGTCTTGCAGAGAATAAATTTTCAGGAATTTTTTAATTACACACTGTTGAAGGTTTTTACACCCAAAAAAATATTAATGAATCAAACACTTTAATATGTACATATAAACATTCTTTATTTCTATCCTGTTTCTATTTCTATTTATTTCTATTTGATTTTTACTTTACTTTTTTTCATTATCTGTTATAAGTAATGAAAATTTATAGACACTTCCGTTAGTTCGAATAAGATTGGAATATGAGACAAAAGAAAAAAGTATAGAATATTTCTATAATAAATTAATAAATTGTTTTTTATTTTTCTTTTGTTTTAATCCATAAGTCTTTAAGAAATAAATTCAGTGAAAACGGTGGGTCTCAGTACAATATATAAACAAGTAAAGTAGTTTATTTTTAATTTCGCGATAATTTAGGAATACGTTTGGCTATTGTTGTTATTGTAGATTCGTGTTTAGTCTAATGCAGCTACCGATATCGCCGTTTTTGTTCTTTGTTTATTTACTGAATAATGTCAACAAAGCCGAAAAGGGGTTGAATCCCCTCCACTGGGCTGCTTCCTCCCCCCACCCCACCTACACTAATAATCGACTGCTCCGTGTGACGCACACTGCGTTGATCTCGAGTCGCAGTGATGGCAGTAACCACAGCGAACGACGATCGAGGAGAGCAATTAATGACGCCCCCACATTCAGCCACCGTTTTCTCCATTGACGAAAAACCCCCTGTTTTAATACACACATAGGACGGAAGGTCTCTAACACCAAAAACACCGGTTCGCAAACAGCGCATCCATCCACCGGCGTTAGGCTTACCGAGTCACCGGCGATGAATCGTGTTCTCGCCGGGTGTATTACAGGTAGGATTCGCGCTCAATCCCTTTTGAATCAGACCATTCAGGAATTATTCAATTTGGCAATCCACGTTTCGAATCGAAAGAAAAGCAGTGCAACGATGGTGAAAAGGATGTAGAAATAGAAGGAAATCAATGGTAAAAACCAATAAGTGGACATAAAAAGGAAGGTATCTTAAAAAGAACAAATATTTCGTATTTTTGAAAGCGACAAAGAGTTATGTTTTTAATAGTTTATCGTCAACTAGATTTTTATCAAAGAATTCCCACGACATTATCCTAAAATTAGTAATTGCCAAAAAAATCTAATTAATTAAGAGTGAATAATTCCTTTTCTACTATTTAATTTATTCTTTAATATCAAATTCTTATTCTACAAGTAGTTTCTTTCTAAGATTTTTACTAAGCTTCGTTGAAGCACAATTTTTACAAAGAAAAATTCTACATAAAAATGAATTTGATGAATAATTTGAAATAATCAAGACTTAATTTATATTTTTATTTTCAGAAAGCAGATCTGACATAACGTGAATTTAAATTAAAATTGTTTAATTCAAGTATATTAAATAACTGAAGGTGTTAATAAGATTTATTTTGATGACAACTTACATATATTTTTTATTTTAATTTTTGAATTGTATAAATGTATGGATATGTGACATTATCCCTTGTGTTGTTGGAGACAAAATATCAAATTTTTTTTTCACAATATTTTTTCAGTCAATTAACCCCCACCCCCAAAAAAACAAAAAAAAAACAAAAACAGATATACAGTTTAGGGGCCAAAGACTAATAGCGTCGTTGGGGAGACAGTTAGAAAGCCTCCCTATCTATATTATTTCACTGAACCGAAAATTTAGTATTTTTTTTTTCGTTATATAAATGATATACATTCGAATCAGAATATGTACAGCTTTTTATAGATATTTAGTGGCTGATATACACTATTAAAAACCCATAAGTAATATATTAAATAATAATAAAATTGATCTTTCGAAAATCTTTTGTTGATTCCATACAGGGCTCTTGGTTGCATACTTCCATTTTGTCTTTTAATACGTTCTAAATTTTAATCGAAAATCCTCGCGTTTAAGCTAGTATATTAAATCAATTTCAGCCAAATCATTAAACTGATTAGTGTAAATTTTAATCAAAACATCAAGTAAAGAAGTATTTAAATATAAAAGGCTCCAAATAGTGATTATCAGCATTACGTAATAACAATGAGTAAAATAATTTCTTGAAAATTATTAAGATTTCGATCTGATTAACATCTGATCAAATTCTTTTTAATTTCACGTCAATTGTTATAAATTTTGCAAAATTGAAAAGCAAATTTGAAATCAGGATTCGGTTTAGGATCTCATTATTTACTTCCGAATTCTTAAGAAGAACTTTATTAGTGAAAATAGGATTTTACTTTTTCAAAATGAAATATTTTAAAAATTTATCTTACACACAGATATATGTAGAATATGTAAAATTCATAATTCATTTAAAATAATAAAGGCCCTATATCGACATAGAAGTCTTTCCATTTTGAAACTCTGAATTGATTGAAATTAAATATATTAAAAAAACCAAAAAAAAATAGTGAAACTCAAAAGAAAATAATAATTGAAATGTTCAAATGTTTTTTAAACAATGCTGCACATTTGTTTGTTATCGCGAGATAATAAATAGGCTTGTAATGAAAACGTTTAGTCTTGACAATTGCTAAAAAAAAAAAAAAAAAATAATAATCTGTAAATAAAAAAATATTTTTTTTTTAAAGTGTTGACAACTTATTTTAACCTTTTATTTTAAATCTCTCATAGTGTATTTTATCAATGTCATTGGATTATTTGTTTGATGAAATCCATATTTATATGGTCAAACATATACACACACACATCTAGGCTGTATGTATATATAAAAATGTAAATGTTCGTTTGTTCAAAATCGTAAATCTCCGAAAGTTCTTCACCGATTGCTTTGAAATTTTGACACAACATTGCATTCGAATACGCGCATGTTTTTATATACCTATTCTATAGATATCACACCTGGGACAGATAAAAATATGCTTTAAGGGGAAAAAAGCGCCATCTGTTGGACGTAAAAGCAACACACGGGGTGAAATGGAGGAAATTCACACAAATATCGTTACGCAACAATTGGAGCTTGAAGGCGACAATGACAACTGTACAAATATTGCTGTGCAACAATTGGAACTAAACCATTATTGTACATAATAGCGACACATATGTACGTGATGGCGACAATAGGAACTACACAAGTATTATGGTGCAACAACTGGAACTAAAATATTGTTGTGCATAATATCGACGGGATTTTCGGGATAGATATAGATTTATAATGGTCTTATGATTTTTTTACGAACTTTGAAGTGATGACCTTATATAAATTCGAGTTACAAAATTGGAATAGCCTGGAACTAGGAGTGTAAACGGGAGGGAGAAAGGGTGGGAAGTCTTATATTCTTCGATCTTAATATAAATTTCATACCTAGGAATCTCAAGTTAGTAAAAGCGAATAATGTGGAACTATAGAGGGCGAAGAGTATATGGGAAACAGTGTTGAAGGCTACTTCTGCAGGGTTTTCGGGATAGATATAGATTTGTAATGAGATCAGACCTTTTGAGTTTTTGTTTATTTTTTTGTACCAACTCGAAGTGATTTCTTTGTATCCACATCAGAACATTTGTTTTTTGTAACTCGGGCGAAGAACGGGTCATTCTGCTAGTGTGTCTGTGTTTATAAAATGTTGTCATGATTTCTTGTTGAAATTTAGAATTCTGCAGAAATTGAAAATAGATTTTGATTACGTTTTATTCATTATGATATTTAAAAAAATATGAATTTGTCTTAAGTATTCATGGCAACGATTATGACCTTTCTTTAGTAACCCCGAAAAATTATACAGCTTCCTCGTATAAAGGATGCAGAAGCCAATATAACGTCCTTATACACCGTAAAACAACAAGATATAGAGAGCTAGGTTTAACTTCTACGAAATCCTTTAGATAAGTAAAGAACTTACAGGAAATCAGTTCCTTGTCTAACGCACAAAGCAATTAATTAATAGTCCCAGTTCCAGACTGAACTCTTGTCCTGGCTTGGTAGCTGCTAAAAAATATTTTTGTGCATTGTCAACAAAATCATTTTTTTTTTTAATTAGCTAAAGAAATTTCGAATATGTTTCTACCAGAAATAGTGAGGAAAATTCAAAAATTAGTAATATTTAAGTTTCGACCATGAAAAACATCGATGCCATTTACCTATCACTGGTGAAATGCAAACTAGTGGCATCTGGCTAACGTCAGCTGATATGGCACAAACAGAATTGTAAGGAGAATATACTAAATGTATGCACATAACTTACGAAGTTCATTTATTACAGGAAGGTAAATAAGTTTGAAAGCATTCTTCATACAATTGTCACGCTGAAAACATGACCTTTTTTTGTTTTTGCTTAGATTCAGAGGGAAAGTTTTAAATTTTCATTAAAAGCTACACTGATGAGTGGTACGTGATGGGCACTCGTGCACTACGAATAAATGAAAGCGATATCTCCTCAACATCTTTTATTACCCTAATTAATTTCATTGAATTTGATTTATATCCGTTTTAGTTTTCTTGTTCGAGAAGTAAAGTGTAAAAATTCAAATAAATTGAAAAAAAAAAATTGGCAAAAATCGAAAAACAAAGGCAAAAAAAAACCCCAATAAAAACAAAAAACCATTTTTTATCAAATTGAAGGAGTTTAATTTTGTTATCTACATCTTTTTGTTTTATTTAAATTAATTAGATTAATAAAATACGCTTTAATTTGAGTTATTTTTGTGGATCAAAACAAGTTAGGTTTTTTTTCCAAGATTCTATAAAAAAAATCAAAGAAAAATTTCGCAAATCTTTTAAATCATTTGTCGTTATATAAATCGTATCGTTCCCTCTGCTTCAATGCTTCGAATTAAAGCTTCCAATTAAATCAGTTCCATTTGGGTTGAGCTAATCCAATTGTATTTTGATTAGGTTTATTTTTAAAGAAAGTTGACGATAAAACGGTATTTATTAAGTCGATAATTAAATAATGGCAATTGCTTCCTTCCATTCAAGGATGAAAGGATTGAAATTTGAAAAAAAAAAAATATGGATTTTGCAAACGGAACAATAATTGATAAGGACTGGAATGTAATTAACAATCCCGTTTTTATTACTGTTATTATTATTAAGATTTTCTTCGATTTTGTAAGGTTGTGAAACATCTGATCTCGAAAAATTCTTATTGTTTTCAAGTTCTTTCCTCTTTAAAGGGTACAGAATATTAACTTATTCTTTCAAGTCCTCGTGTTTCGACGGGATTTCCTGGGAAGTTTTCGAGAAATTTCATTGAAGTTATCAGAGTTTAGTGCATTTTCTCTGCTGTTTTCTTTTCCGTGCTGGATCGGATCCAACTGGAAAGATATCGGTTAATCCCTGTCAAGTCGCGATATTTAGTTCGTACTTCCGGTAAATTTTAGTGTCAAGTTTCTCACAAAAGTCTGTTCCTTAGACTTTAGTACTACTTTATTATTATTAATTTTTTTCCCTCTTCAGAATTAATCTCTTAAATTATTTTAAATTTTGGCGTCAAGGCAATTTTGATATTAACTAAAATATGTTCATTAACAGGGCTGGTCCTAACATTTACAGTGCCCTACGCAATTATACTTTTTCGGGCTCAAAGTATCTTGTGCCTCTTAATTTTCTAATATTTACAGTTTTTTTGTTTATTTTTTTCCTTTTAAGTTATTGTTATTTTGACAAATGCTAGGATATTTACGATTTTTTAAAAATCTTTTATATGAATTTTTTAAATTTATTTTGTATGTAACACCTGGTCCTAAGGGCATAGAATATGTGACCCAATAAAAAAATATGTATAGATATGAGAAACATCGTATATAGTCCGTTTCTGATTTTTTTTTTTTTTAACGCCATTGTTAATTGACAAATATTGGCTCCCTGCAACATATTTTCTTTATTGAAAACACCAAAATTTAACGTCCACAAGTAGTTAAACAATTCCCAGCGAAAGAATGACTCTGACTTTGAACTACACCCATGATCTCTTAATCATTCCAGGACTGAAGTTTGTATAGAGAAACTATTCACAATGGCGGCTCTCAAGCGAGGCAAAACTATCAGAAGCCAAACACTTTCCCGCCATAAACACTGACATATACAATCGATTCCAATTCTACTATTGCGCCATCTGGTGTCCACGGTCGTTCTTTCGCTGGGAGGACTTTAATAAACTAAAAATTCCATTAGTGGACTAAAATTATGCTTTCGCACAAACTGAGCCATCATCAACGGGAATCCTGGACAGCTGTTTCCTCCTTTGTACGAATCTTTAGTCGGATTTATTCTTGATGATAGGTTGAGAACGTACGAAAGATTATGGATACCCAATTCCGCTCCCGGTAGTGGCATCAACATCAAAACACCAGAAATAAAGGTTTATGGGAAACCTTTATTTCTGCTAATTATGTTACATTTATGTTACTATATAATTTATGTTACTATAAAATTATGACTATGTTACTATAAAATGAATAGTGATATTTAATTATTATTATAATGATCTAATTAAATAAAAGCTTGCTTCAATATCTTTCTTAGTCAGCCAACAATATTCTACAAGAACTCAAAAACTGTAAAAATAAATTTAAATTAGAAATTAAAAATTATTAAAATTGATAGGACGCCGACGCACATTGAATAAAATATTACAATAACATATTAAAAACGACTAGTTTCGGTTCAATGTTAACAATTAGAACCTTTGTCAAGTAAGTATTGA